>CM060561.1:58294443-58324443 GCA_030625065.1 Alectoris magna
AATGTGTGTAATTATCAGTCTTTGGATTTGCGTGAGGCGTACTTGTTTGGTTCTGGGTTCAGTCATCGGTTTAGGGCACCATCAGGAGAGCAACTGCTTGGAAATCCTTCTCTTTGTGGGAGTTCAGTGCTTCAGCTAAATATCTTGGTTAGTGTATGTGTTAACCAACAGCTTACGATGAGCTTCATTTAACTGACTGTAGATTCAGTATTTCAACAAATGCAAGACTAAAAAAGAAAAAGAAAAAACCAAAACACAGCATAACTTAGATATCCTCCCTCTTTTGTATTTCCTGGAGCAGGCCCGTTACCCAAAGTGCATGTTCAACCTTTCATTTCTTTTGATTTTTATTTCTTCCAGTGCTTCATTTCTTGGTTTGCTCATGTTTGTTCACCACACTGCTGCTGCTGCACTAAGCAGTTTATTTTAGTTGATGGACATTTTTTTTTTCTTCCATGGGTATTGTATCTCTGTGAAATTCAAAGCTTGTATGAAAAAGCAGCTTCCTTTCCATTCTGAAAAACCTAGAATTGACTTAATTATTTTAGATTTTCAGCGTTTCTATTTCTCGGTGAATTAGAGTGGAATACAGGATTTCTTTATTATTGTGATTGCAGTGCATGCTGCAGGAAAATAGCCAAGTAGAATCCCTCTAAGCTAATAGTCACAGTGCTGCTTATCATTGTCTCCGTTTTCTGCTGTACAGCAGGGCCAGTTTTTGTCACCTAAAGAATCAGGAATTGTGTGAATGTCTAAATTTCTAGTAGAAAAGTCTTGGTTTTCTACATCAGCCTCAGTTTTAATTCTGTTTTTTAAAGCGATTTTTCTTGATTTTAAAAATACTGGTTTCGTATTCAGCTCTTATTTTTTCAGTCACGTATCCTAAAATGTACAATATGAAGGGGGAATGTAGTGAAGGCAAAGAAAGGATGCTTTTCAGGATGGGCCCGACCCACATCCCCAAGGAAGTCTACGAAAGAGTCATGCCATTGACTTTTGTGGCTTAGGGCTTGGGCCGTGGTGTCTCAGAAGATGCAGTCATGTAGCAAGATTCTTTCCTTGTTGTTATTTTAAAACCAAAACCGAAATGATGTGTTAGTTGCAAGTGACCTCTGCGTGCTGAAATCAAAAGCTAATAATCCAAGACAAAATTGGGAACATGAATTTCCAGTGTCCAGTTTTCAAGTGCTGGTTTGTTTTGCCTTTTTTTTTTTTTCTTCTTTTTTTTTTTTTCTTTTTTTGTTTGTTTTAAGGAAGAATGTTTTTAAATGAGTTACAGCAAGATCTTTTCAAAACAGTACAACAGACTGGATAGAAGAAGGAGCTCTTTGTGAAATGGTTAATAGGCTTTATTGGCAAATCATCACTATTGCAAGTGTCATAGTTACATCTCAGCTTTAAAGTATATGAATTTACAACCTAACTATTGTGACTAATATTTATTTCAAAGTACAGAATGTGTCACAGGAGTAGGGCATCCTATTATTAATGCAGTAAACTCTTGCTGTAATACTTTTTGGTATGAGGTTGCTGCGCTCGAGTTCCCAGCTATATAAAAGTAACAGCCTTTTTTCAGCTGCATCTTGCTGTAACATGTAAGTGACTCGCTCCCAGGAAGAGCCATATGGGCAAGTTGTTCCATATTAAACTACTACAGTATAACTTTGAGCTGGCCTCGTATGCTATAAAGTCTCTGGTTAAAACACCCATTTTAAAGACTGTTTTCAATTCTGTTATACTTTTTAAATCAAGTCAAGGCATGGCTCCTCCAAGTAATGTATTCGGGTTGGAATTTCTTAATATGAAAAAGTTCATGAATCCTTACCTGCTCTTTCATCACTGCAGTGCTGATGCTTTGCAAGGAACACATCTGGGTCTTGCTCTACTTTAAATATTCTTTTCACTGCATGGTATTGCGTGCTACATTACATGATTCTGCCATACAGTTTTCCCCGTTACACCAGGTTACCCTTCAGATCTTAATTTCACTTTAGGAATTTGCAACGATCTCATTGACTTCAAATGTGAGAGTAAAAGCTGCGGAAGAGTCACGTTAATGCAGGCAGATTTGAGCAGAAGATGATACATGGCCAACATGTTTTCTTCGCATTTCCTTTCTTTTCTGCTCTCAAAGAGGCACCTGCTGCTGCAGAGGGACACTGCAGTAGCTTCCAAATCAGGAACATTCATTCTCTGTGCTTACAGAAGATTTCTTTCCTTCCCTGTAAGTCACTCCTTAAAAGCCATTCTGAAATATCAGGGTGTAAGAAATAAACACAGGAATCGTATTTCTGGGTAACGTGTATATATATAAAAATATATTTATTTTAACATCTGGTAGGTGAAAGGAAGAAAGCCTGTCCATTTTCAAAGCCAAATAAAAAGCAACCTTTCCTGTTAAGTTTTGTATTTTAAACGGCTGTTATTCAGGGAAAGGGAATTCCCTGGCCTCAGTTTATCTCCACCAGAATATCTGTAAGCTTGTGTTTTGTTCTTTTTGCTTTGGTAGTGTTTTCCAGTTGGAAAGAAGAGAGAGCTCCCAATCCTCTGCCTTTTCCAAACCTCTAGTTTGTAGTTGTACTTATCATCAATATTGCAGGCCCTGACACTCTGCAGCACTGTCACTGTATATACTGTGAAGGCAGTAAAAATGAGCACTAATCAATCTTTCAGGGAGAAGCAATGAGCATTAGAAGGCCACTATCCTGTGACTAAACACACCCCTTTTATGGAGTGTTGGTGCTAATAAAGGACAGCTTATTACTGAGGCAGAGACCAAAGCTTGGGTGAGGTCAACCATGACTGGCAGTCATCAGTCATTCTTAATGATACTTTTTCCCGTGCTTTCTAAGGGATTCTGAGCAGAGTGCAAATCATTTGGGGTCATCCATAGTTCATGTACCCACAGATGGCAAAGGTTTTGAAAGACTTTAGTTTAAACTTCTATTTTTTTTTTTTTAATGTTATTCAAGTAGGCAAGAAAAACCCCTCAAACAAAACAGATTTTTGCTTATTTGGAATGCTGTATTTTCTTTCACTCTAATAGATGTTTTACACACCAGAGTGCTTGTGCATTATAAAGAACTACATAAATTTATTTTTATGACGTCTGTCTTCTTTAATTATTACCTTTGATGTCTATTGGTGACTAAAGAGAGCTTAACAGGATTTCTCTCCCTTCTTAAATTTCGCAAAGTGAAACTCAGCCAGTCCCTGACAGATGTCTGTTCCTCACCTTCAGGATTATTTTATAAATCCCTTTCTGATGAGCGGAAGTGTCAAATCAAGGACAGGTCATAAAGTAAAAGTATAAACCTTTTAAAGGGAGACCTTGGTAATATATAAACATTTTGCACACTATCTGAAATTTTATGGACTTAAAAAAAAAAAAAAATGATATTTTAGCAATAGGAAGGCAAAAGTTTAAAACACCAGACGGTGTGCATGTGTTTTTTGAATACGTATCTTTTCCCTTGCTCCTTATCTTTCTTTCTATAGTCATATTTTACGTGCATTGAGAGAATAACTGCGCTGTGTGTAGGGGCTGTCACTAAAGTTTCTGTTTCAAAGGATCTCCCTATTTCGATTACTTTGAAATTTGTGCTTTTTTGTTTGTTTGTTTTTAAACTCCTCAGTTAGGCACTCTCTCTGCCACCTTGAAGTTGGTGAGTGGGTATATAGCTGCTGTGATCTAGACAACTGCTGTCATTTTCAGCTGGTTGAGATGATCTGAGATCTTACTTGAGCGAAGCTGTTAGTTTCCTTCTGAGAACGGAGGTAACCTGGATCGCTTTTCAGATTTACTGTTAACTCCACATATCACTGCATAAAGAAGTATTTTATGTTATAGTAATATGTTAGTTTGTAAAATCCTGATGGCAGGTTGGGGGGCAAGTGAACGTATGTCGTTTTGTGTACCTGTGTGTGAATGTATTCGTCCTTCAAATGTTGGCTATCATTGGCAGTGTGATTTTTACAGTTACAGCTGATTTCCTTTTTGTGCTCATCTTTATATTGTTAAAAAAGCCAAGCATGTGCAGCATGTGTAAACTGAGGAATGCAATTTCACTTGGTTAACATTAAAAGCTCATTTGTTTCCGTGTGTGTGTGTGTGTGTATAGTGCCGAGCACAGTGGGACCCTGTCCCACATAAAAACATTTTAAAGTTTCCATGCTATGCAGTATAAAGTAGTAGCACGATGAGGGGTGGGGGGAAAAGGCAAATTGTTCTTTTTCAAGGTCAGAGTCTTTTTCTGCATGGTTTTTGTGGCTGCGGGAATTGCCTGATGAAGTCCTTCTTGGTGGTTGTTGTGAGTGTTTACATTGCTCATTTGGATCTGCTATTTTTTGTGTGTCCTAGCTGAAAGCTAGTAACTGGTGCAATACTGTGATTACGCATTGTATACCTGGCTTCTGGGGAGTTGAGCAAGCCATCCATGAACAGGTATGAGTGGAACAGCTCTACAAATGATAGAAAGTATGGGTATGTTATGGAGAAACATTTATGCAGTGTTTCTCCTGACCACAATGCTTGTTAAAGCCTGATTCAGGAAAGCACTTGAGTGCTTGTGCACACCCTGGTTCCTAGCTCTAGAGTGGTGCTAGAAAGTGACCCTGATTCGGCAGCCAGCTTCTTGTAGTCGCAGTGGTGTGCCCAAGTACAGCCCACTAGTGGAGCAGCACCTGAGGCTACGGTTCATCCAAGAAATGCTTCTGCTCAAGGCTCTATGTATCAGGTAAAACCTTGCATTTTCAGTCATGCAGAGTTCTGGATGGTGTAGTGGAGGTGAGAGAGCATCTGTGCTGAGAGGAGGATGGTGAAGTGCATGTCTGATGTGAATTTAACACTAGGTAGAGGGCCTACGGAAAGCTAGGTTAGTGTTTTAGGTCAGTCCAACTCCTAGGAATGATATTTCGGTGCTACGTATGGTCAGAGGCTGAAAGTCAGCTTTGGGTTCAGATGCCATCGTACTGCTCTGCATAAAGGGGATAAACAAAAAGTAGAGCTAGGCTGTGATTGCATCTCATCAAGGTGATGTGCAAGTTCAGCCTTTCAGATAGGCATAACGCTGTTATTCAGATTCTACATCCACATCCCTTCCTTCTCCCCACCCCCTAACCATGCTTTTGGGTGTTCAGATTTCTTTTTTTTTTCCTTCATATCTGAAATCCTTGATTTTGTCTTTCCAGTCTGGTTGAATAGGAATCGTTTAGTTTATGCAGCTTTGTGCTTTTTCTCTACAGCTTGTATCTGCATGAATGTGTTGCAGCCTGATGCGAGTTCATTCGATTAAATAAAATGCTTAAATTGTAATCCGTGCAAAACGATCATATTTGAAACACTTGATGTCTCGGTGAGAATCCATTTAATAGTGATCAGATTTAAATGATTTAACACAGTAGTGATGGTGGGAGGTGGGGGAGGGAAATACAGTTTTGAGAAATTCCTGTATATAAAAAAAAGATTAAACCAAATTCAGATATGTCTCTCTCCCCCCTTCTCTTTCTGTCTCCCTCTCTCTTTTTAAGCAGTCAAAAGATATACTGTATCCCCAGTGAAAGGGCGCTTTCAATCCAGTTATCCACTTTACCCAGTCTCAGTTTCCAGAACCTTCCACACCCCCCCTGGTTAAACCACTAAGCCTTTGATTCCTTCCTGATTACACTATGCAAGACATCTATCAAACACTGTCTTATCTGTTTGTAAGGCAGCTCAGGCCTCAGATTTAAGTCATGGGTTTTGGCTACAAGTTGGAGTGTGATTAATAATTGACTAATGTAGCTTTTATTTATCACAGGCTAGCACATTTCACCATTACCGAGTTAATTTATGTTAAGTGTAAGCTGTCGTTCAATCTGTTTTTCAACTTTTTTTTTTTTTTTTTTAAATCCTAAGTCTATCTTTCACTTTTTGAGAAACAAAATCCTTACACAGGGCACAGTCTTGCTCGGTGCCAAAAAGTTGATTTCCTTTTCAGCGGAGCCATACATCACCGGCCCTCCCAGCTGCAGTGTCAGCCCCTGACAGAATGACATGTGTCATTTATCAAAGGGGCCAGGCCGGGCCTTGGGAAACATACACGACAAAGCCTGAGAGAGTTCATTTCGCAGTCCCCTCCTACCCTCTGCGAGCCTCTTGCCAGGAAAGCCTGTGATGTTTCTGTCTTCACAGCATTACAGTAAGTCCTTCAACCTTCACAGAATTAACCCTCGCTGCTGCTGTGCTGCGGGACCTCCCCGGGGAAATGCTGTGCCCAGATGCGGTGTTGCCAGCCGGTGCTGGGAACAGCCTACTGGGCTGCAGCCTGCCCGCTTCTCTGGCTCCACCGGGAAGCACTTCTGGGCCTGCTGGTGGCTTTCCTTGTTTTTAAATCCTCGTGTGCCATAAGAATTAAGAGTACTGCATTTTTCCACAGCAGGACAAGGTCAAAGACATAAAAAATAAGGCAATAAAGCATTTCAGTCATGGAGGAGAGGTAGCCGCTGTCCTGTGCGCAGGTAGAGATTTGTGCTTCATGTAAGGCAGCGAGAGAGGGAGTCTTCTTCCACCTTCCTCTTGTATTCTGCTTCTGGTGGTTCAAAAGCCACATGCTGACACAAACACAGCAGTGGTCGCTCCATGTGCCCCTGTGTTACAGCCCAGCCCCACAGTCTGCCACAGGAAGTGATCCCACGGCCTCTCCAGGTGCTGCCGTCACCAGCACCGCAGCCACGACACGGGAGCAGTCTCCACCTGAAGGTGTCACTGGCACCGAGCCGGTCATGTCTCTGATGGTGCCTCGGTCCTGAAGCCAGGGAGATGACAGAAGAGTTAAAGCAGAAGATAATCTGTCAAACAAAGAGGAAAGCATTTTCAAAGTACGGCAACACTTTGCTGAAACAAAAGTTCTGTTCGCGTGTGTGTGTGCGTGTGCGGGTATGTTTTCACTGTCCGAATTTTACATTTTGATCATGTACAAAGAATGTGAGAAAGTTATTGTCTCCTCCCCTTCCCCCACCAAATCACTCTTTGTACTTTGCATAGTTCCTACCACACTGAAGTTATTTACAGCATCGGATATCATTTAAAGAGATAGCTAAGGAGACTGTAGCCTCAGCTAGGAACTTTCCAGAAAGGAGTCCTATAAATTAGCCATTGCTCAGGAGTGGCTGTTTTCTAGTCAGGGCTGGTCCTTTCATTTGTCTACATAAGGCTAATTTATTTTTGCAGCCAGATGTGGGCTGACAGCCATCACTCAGAGCTTCCTTCCCCCACTGTTAGGAGGTCGGGAAAACAGTCACGTTTCCCATTTTACAGAATCCCCATCAACATTATTGAAGATGGATGTATCTTTAAAGCAAAGATTGATTGTGGATATCGGAGTTATGGTGTCATTTATCATAGTGAATATTATTTAGACTTGGATTGTACAAGGCTGTAACTTGAGACACAGCCAGGGGAGGGACAATCTGGAAACGAGGATCCATGAACTTTAATGGATGGATGCTTTTTCAAAGCTCCACTCACTATAGCATGATTTACTTTTCTTACGGAAAGGAAACAAGCATTTCAGTTTTAAAGGGCCAGCATGCCGTCTTGTCCTCTTTAGTGGGTCCTTCACGGAGGCATGTGGGACTTAAAGCTGAGACAATAAATAGAGGCTGTGTCTGAATGTTATACGTATGTAAGTGCTTTTATATGAAACATATCTAGGTGCACTTGAGATTCTCTTGTGTGAATTACACATTTCAATAGTTAGCTTCTCGGCTGGAGGGATGCTGTGGCTGAATAATGCGAAGTATTGATTATAGAATGCTGTGATCTGAAATTTCAGAACCTCCAAATAAATTGCATTACAACTAGCATTGTTACGTATCCATGTTCATTTCTTCTTGGAGAGGCAAAGCATCTAAACTTCATAGGCACTACTGCTTGAGAAACAGAGGTGAAGGGTCCAGTGAATTGTCAACGCTCCTGGTGGAGCATCACCATAGTTGGTTAATGAGAAATACAGAAGACCTAAACAGCCCGATGCATGCTGTGCTTATATTCCACTTCTATGTAAAACATAGAAACGTAGTTCCCCATCTTGCAAGTGGAAGCATACCTTGTGTTTTCAGAGCACGCATTCTAGAAGACTGCTTACAGCCTGCTGAAAATCTGAAGGCGTGGTTCGGCTAAGGTTTACTTACAATCTTGTACCACCAACTCACCTGCATGCTTCATTGAATTTATTAGAATGTGATTCACACTTCGGAACATGACTTCTAATTTTAAGAAGCGGATGAGCTCGAAGATGCTCGGCTGACTTCAGAGAACGGGAAAGTTCTTGCAGCTGGTGACAGAGGTCTAGTCAAGCATGCTTTCTGCACAGGGTCTGCAGCTCAGTCCAACTCCAAACTTTCTTCCCTCAGCATCGTTTTCTAAATTACTTTGACCAGGTAACCCCCTGCTCCCCAGTGAAGTTGCTTACTTTTTGTTTGACTCCTGGTTTTCACTGATGACTTCCATTTCTGAATGATTTACTTTTTGGAGCTCTTTTCCATGCCTCCAAACATAGCTTGGATCCCTCTTGACCTGCACCCCTATTCAGGGGGTCATGTATCACAGTTTAGGAATTGCCATCCTGTTCAAAAATTTTATGTTGGATAGCAGTTTATTCATGCGGGCTGACATGTATCAGCTAAGCGGAAGGTAGTTCTGCCACATTTGTTGTTCTTGATGAACTCCTCGCATAATAACATGTAAGCCAGCACTTCCACAAGGAAATACTAAATCTTACACTAACTTATCTGCTTCTTTCTTCTTTAAACAAAACCAGAAATCGCTTATCTGCCATAAACCAAATTCAGTAAGAGAGTTTTCATATGAACAGTCAAGCTCAAGAGTTGTTTTTAAAAAAAAAAATCCAAACAATGGAAACAATTGTGAACATCTGCTTTTGAATGCATATGTATTCTGTACATAACAAACAGAGAAATCCTATTATCTAGAACAATAAAAGGGAATTTCCCTTTCTGTCTGAACGCTCTGGGAAGAATATGGACTTCCATTTAGAATCATGGTTTGAGGACTTTGTTTCTTTCTTTCTTTTTTTTTTCCTATTAATGAGATGAAAATGAGGATTTATTTATTTATTCATCTATTTATTTATTTATTTAAGGTCCAGATTCTAATTTCAGGGCAAATCCTGAGAAATCTGTTTTTACACCTGTGCAGATGAGATCAGAATGGTTCTGTGAAGTCCTGCTGTATTTACTTATATGCAAAAGTATTTTTCTCTTGCTTGAGAAACATACAAAATGTCTTCAAAGAGGAAGCAGTTTATCAAATTCATATTAATCACAGCATCAATAATGTTGACCGGGGTCAAGTCATTACACTAAATATATTGTAACCATTATTAATGCATGTAGCCCAGTGCCATAGCTATGATATAAGACTGCTGTTTCCTGATTAAAAGCTGTTTGGTGATGCAGGGATTCAATACGGATTCTCCCTGCCTTGTGGTGACTGACAGTAGCTTCTGGTATTCTGCTTTCTTCTGACAGTGGAGTATATTAATATGAACACACCTTACAGAGGGGCCTACAAGAAGTGCAGAATGCAGAAAACAAAAGTGTCTAATTTCAGCAGACACAACTGTGCATCCATAAGGCAGCCAAATTTATCATGGCACATTATGGAGTGCAGCAAATGTCATGAAAACCATTGTTTTTTAATTTTTTTCCCTGAGAGTCTGAATGAGGTGATTTATGGTAGTTATCCATCTTAAGGGTCATCCATCAACTTTTAGTTGCTAGGCAATCAAACCAACAGCTGTTTGCTTTGAGTCAAGCTGAAAAGTTGTCAGTCATCACATGCAGGTATGACCTTAGTGGTTAAAAACATTGTAATGCATGCAAAATTAAAGAGACAATGTCCTCTTTCATAAGCAACACAGGTAGTGTTAGCCCGAAGCTTTTGTTTAAGGCAATGGCTTGAAGCACTGGAGATGCTGGTCATTGCATCACAGAAATATTTACATGATCACATAAAAGTTCTTTGTACAGAAACTGTTGGGGTAATAAATAGTGCGAAACATAGTGCAGTCAACACTAGAATGCTGTTACTTTTTTACGGGCTTCCCCTAGAGCCAGGCTAGAGGACACAGTGGGGAAACCTCCTGAATTTTGTGTACCCTGTTCCGCCATGTTTGTTGCTATAAATGAAGTAATATCACTTGTGATTTGGAGGCACTATATTTGACAGTGTAAGAACAACCTGGATGTAATATGAGGACACAAATCTGTTTCCATTCCTTGCTTCTGTTCTTCTGTTGAAATCACTTGCAAGATGTTATCCTCCTAATTGTCATTTGGCTTCACTGACTGCCATTCCTCCTTAAACAGCTCTGCAACTACTGACGAGCTGGATTCTGCAAGGGATTCTAGAAAACAGAGAAGGTGTAGGTAAATGGTTGAAGAGACAACAGTGCATGATTTGTCAATAAACATACAGTTAATAACTTGCTGTTAGTGCCCGATACTTGAAAACTGCGTGCATTTCCAGTACCGTAATCTTGAGTCACCATGCCACTCCACTCTTGAGATTCAGAGAGGTGTAGCAAGTGGTGAGAAATACTCTGTGTGAAAGTGTAGAAGGAAAGTGAAGTGAGCCATTTTTGTCCAAAATCTGTATTTTAGCCATTTCTTACCAGGAATAGCCAAGGGACTACCCTTCTATTAAGGGGCTGTTTCCACAAACTCAACCATGAGCTGTAGATGTTGAAGTAGAAGTGTTCTGCAAAGGAGAGGTTTGTTGCCACAAAAAGCGTTGTTTTTCTGAGTCCTTGGGCCTTTCTTCCCAAGAAAAAAAGAAAAAAAAGGTTGTTTTTACCTCCCTGTATGTTAGCTCATATGCACTTGCAGACATGAGGCCAGGCCTAGTAGAGGTGACACATGGTAGTTTTCAGTAAATCTTGCTTTCTCCAGGCCATTCATCTTGTTCTAGTAGCCTGAGTGAAACACTGAGTGTCTTGTCTTCTCAGACTCTGCTACATGCTAACTAATCATGGTAGGAAAGGGCTGTCTTCTTATTTTGATAAATCTTTTACAATATTTTATATTTTATTTAAATAATTACCCAATTATCTTTGTCCCCTTAATGTCTTTGACTTTCATTTGTGTTTGAATTTGGTTATGCACCTATTTAGATTTCGCTGAAGCTACCAGTGAACAATCCTGTGCCCTTGAAACTAGTGTTGGCTGTGCGGGCTCTTGCGTGGGCTCCCATTCACATAACATCTGAGCACTTTCCAAGTGTTAATGTAAAATATATGTGCAAAATACTCCTTGTAGTGAATGCACGGATGGGTGATAACCATTTTCATAACATCCTCGCCATCGTATTTTCACTTATCATGTAGCTCACACCAGGTGGCTTGTTAGCAGTTGCTAATGAGTTTGTTGTAGTGTGGGAGGTTCCCAGGTTGAGAGCTGTACTTGCCAGTTTTGCTCCCTTGCTTGGGTTGTTTCCAAGACTTGTGTGTTTGCCTAATGTTATTTTAAAACTCTTCTGAACACTTAATTTTGTTATGCACAGAAATGTAAATGTGGAAAACATGCAAGTCAAAGCTTATCAGGATGTATCTATCTATTTCTGCTTGTTCCTTTAAAAAAAAACCAAATACTCTCTCCTCTCATCACAGTAATATTTTCTGTTAGCCTCCTCACTGAAATAGATTAGTAACAGAATAAGTCCTAAATGGATCTCCTGACATCTTTGACTCCCGTCCATTTACCGCAGGCAAAACCTGCTTTTCTACTTTATTTTTTTTAAGATAGTAACCACTATAACTGTAGAGAGGGAAGGTTGATGTAGGTTTTACAGGAAATTTAAGTATTATCCCATCTGCAGTAGAGTAATGAAACTCATAGTGGGAAAAGGTGGCAGAATCAGGCTATTTGATCAGGTTTAATCTATGAAGTGCCTAACCTAGTCCTTTAACCTTTAGTATAGCTCAGTATGTAATCCACCTGTCCACATCACCAGGGGGACAAAATGAAGAATTTAGCCTCCTTTTGAGCAGAATGAATTTCCATAGTGGATCAACCTAACGTTACAGTGATGACACGTGGTAATTTGATAGTTACCACATAATAACACGAACAATGCAGTACACACAGTACTGGATAACTTCACTAAATGCAGTGGTAATTACGTGGCAACTCGCTGTTAACTCTTTGTCTTCTGATTACCATGTGTTTACCTTGTGTCAGTGGTGTCACTAGCACAGATGTCTCTGCAGTTAAAATACGTCCAGTGTACTGTGTTTTTCTTCATATCCTTTATTTTTTGTTTGTTTTGAATCCTTGACCAATACGTAGAGAGAGCAGTGGTTGTATTATATGTAATATGTAGAATTTTTCATCAGTCCACAGAGACATACCTCTGTTCTTGCAAATTTTGTTGGCCAATTATTATTAATTTCCAAAATTAGATTAGACTAGCCCTAGTAGGAAGGAACCTACAAAGTTCATCTATGCCAACTGCCGGACTGCTTCAGTGCTCACTAGAAGTTAAAGCACATTCATGAGGGCACTGTCCAAATTCTTCTTGAGCACTGACAGGCATGGGGCATCAACCGCTAGTTGTTCAGGTGTCTGACCACCCTCATGGCACAGAAATATTTCCTAATGTCCAATCTGATCCTCCTGAGACAGCTTTGTGCCATTCCTGTACTGCTGTGGGGTACCAGAAGCAGAGCCTGACACCTGCCTCTGCTTCCAGTCCTCAGGGAGCTGTGGAGAGCTGTGAGGCTGCCTCTTGGCTTCCTCAAGGCTGGACAGCCCAGTGTCCTCAGTTTCTTCTCACAGGACATGCCCTCCAACCCTTCTACCATGCCTTGGGCTCACGTATCTCTGGCACTCCAGCTGGTGTCTGCCAGTTGTAGGAAAAAGGAATCTCAGAATAAAGTTAGTATTCAAATGATAAGAACAGGATTGAGTAATTCACTAGGAATGGCTTTGTATTCAAGACAAATGCAGCGTCAGATACACAGGGGTGTTTTTGCCTGGTTTATTTGGATTAAAGTTAGCAGATAACACGAACATCTAAATCCTAGGCTTTCTCTTGTTAGCTAGATTTTTAAACAGCCTCTGGCTTGGTGTATAAGTTACATTTATATACTTGCAAAATTGCTGTGGTGGTTTTTTTTGTTTTTTTTTTTTTGTATTTTTATTCAATAAACATTTTCTTTAGAGGCTCTGTGAAGATCAGAGTCTGTTTAGTTAGATGCTGTTTAGAAGCTTTGAGCACAGACTGCCCCCAGAGTTAACAGTGATGATGAAGTAAGGCTAATACGATATACAAGGTAAGGAGAGGCACTGTAAAGGTGAAGACTTGAAGCAAACTTTGTAGGGCTCACCCTTTCTTATAAAAATTACTACAATTACAGGCAGTAAACAGCATGTCTTGACTAGTGTCATCATGCTTGAAGAATACTTCTTCATTTAAACTTTTAACGTGCTTTACTAGGGATCTGGTGAGTAGATGGAGTGGAAACTTTTTTGGATGTAAGTTATCCCATTATCTATCTGGGACAGAAATACATTTTTATCATCAATCTTTTTACCTTTTTTTCTCCTTATATAACCAACAGCATCTACTTTTAGGAAGTTCCCAATTTCTAGTAGATCCTGATGGAATTCAGTTCCCTTCCTCAGATGAACTGCCTGGTTCCTTAGGCTAACTGCTCTGTTGACTCATGGAAAGCCCTGCCTCAGATGCTGCACTTCCAACTTAACTTTTCCCTTGAATCAGGCACATCCTAGTCTTCCATTTTTTTCTTTACGAAAAGAGCACGTAGCAATAAAATACAAGATTTAGGTAAGGCTGAACCAAGAGCATCCCTGCAATACTTTGTACTTCAGAAATAATCTATTTTCTTCTCCTGGCTTCTAGAGAAGTTTTCTAGATTGCAGGATTCTATTTATAACAGTTTTAGGAAAAAGTCATCAAAACTTATATGCTGTGTAATCCTTTTGTTCAGCACAGTGCCACCCTGCTGATTTCCATCTTTCTGTGCCTTTCATTGATTGTTTTTTATTGGTATTTTATATGCATCTTGCCAAAGCCCTGTGAGTGTATGGTGCTGTCAGTGCTGTGGACACTTTGCTGAGATCAAAGGTGGAGCAAAAATAACTATGAAAATTCCTAGCTATCACCACTGCTTTGCTGCTGCTCTTCTGCTGAAGATTACCCCTCCTATAGCAGCAGGGATTACCTCACCTATCAGCAAACAGGACAAAACTCCACTCCTCAGCTACGTTTGAGCAGAGCCTCAGCATCATCTCTTGAACCCACTTCCACTGGAAGACTGCACCAGATGCAGCTGGATCTGTTCTTAGAAATCAGCTGAGCTTTTAAAAAACTAGATCCAGTTCCTTGGAAGTGCTTTGTGATTGAGCATTAGTGTGCATTCTATATGTACAAGTACTCAGTCAGATGTTCTAACTTGGAACATTTCCTTCAGAAACTTGTGGCTCTGTGGGTAGAGAGGTAGCCTTTGCCTGACATGCTAACGGTGAAGTTGTTTAGATGCCTTTTGGTACACAACAAGAAGCATCAGCAGTTCATCCTATCAGCCCCGATGTTTTTCTGGCATTCTGAAACACTGGGGATAATTTTATTCCTGACTTTCCCTGCTTCCTAAAGAAGATAATCTCAAAGATTTCCTTTTTTTTTTTTTTTTTTCCTTTTTTCTTCTGAAAACAAGGTTATTGGACTTTCTCCAAACCAACCTTTCTCTCTGTGTTCTTGATTCGGTAGTACCAGAGATTTGCAACTTTGCTACATTTTCTGCCATGACTTTTTAACACACAGAAGGTGAGATTCTGAGATATGCAATCAAATAGAGAACTACAAAGATGCAGTAAGCTGTAGTAAGCTGTGGGTAGGGTATATATAACATATTCTGATTAAACCCTTTTTGTTTAAAAACTCTCCCACTTTGTCGGTTTTGATTGGCCTTTCCTAGGTGTAATTCCATTTTCTTCATTAGAGTTGTATATAACTGGATAAAGAAATCCTACACTCCCAGAACTTTTCATTGTTATTTCCAGATAATAAAAGTTGTGAAGAAATAAAGTACTATTCTTTAATCTTTTTCTACTTTTTTTTGTCTGCACTTCTGAGACATATTATCTAGTCCAAGAAAAGCTTGTGTGTGTGTGTGTGTTTATGTATAAACAAACTTGTGAGTAAAATTCTGCAAGGTGGTAGTAAAACATCTGCTTAGTTCAGTGTATCATGAAGCACAAGGCCAAAAGCTGAATGATTCTACCGCTTGAGAAAGGTGTGTATACAACCGCATGTATCTTAGGGATGTTTTATTGCATTTTGATTTTTTTAAGCATGTACAGTGTGGAATGGGGAAAAAAAAAAAAAATGCTTTCCTTCTTATTTTCTTCTAAAGAGGCTCTGCTACACAAGCCAGGTCGATTATCAGCGCTCCTGCTCAACTCTACCGAAACTGCCAGTTGAGACTAAGGAAAGCATAACATTTACAAACTTGATTCCTCTTAGTTATGCATATGCAATTTGGGGTACCTCATTTGCAGCCAATGGATTCACAGCTGTATCAGTGTCAAGCTGGTTAAAGTATGAACAGAATCAGATTTACAGGATCTTTGAACTCCTCTGTGATTAATGAAATTCTTAATTCTGGAAATATGACAGCGGGATAATCTTGACAATATTTCCCCCTGCTTTTCAGGGTGGAGGGATTTGAAGCTTGCAGTGGCAGTTAGGGGGTTTGACCTGTTCCACTACAACGATTTGCTTGTTCAGGCTGGAAACTCCCAAGTAAATCCTTTTTCATTTCCCATGTGCACCTGTGCCTCATGCTCATGAGGTTAGAGGAGATCTGTCATGCTACATTTTACCATTAGGATTCTGACCAAGAACCTGAATATTCCATTATTTTAAGCCTGTACCTGAAGGAATGCTGCCAGTGCCTGGTGACTTCAGTATCTCTCCTGAAGGGTAGAAATCAGAAGACCTGGTCTCTGTTCCTCTCTCTTCCTGGGCCTTAGCTTTTGTGCTTGTAAAATGAAGTTAGCAGTAGTTGCCTTTTTGCATGAAGAATTTTAAGATTCGCTTATCAAAGAACATTAGTAAAGTGCCAGTATGACAATATTATAATGGCATAGAGCGGATAATGAATACAGGAGGCTGGTCCTGCTTTGTTGTGTACTTCTCCCAGTAAACTTAAGTATGGAAGAATACAGCCTGTACAACAGTTCTCTAACAACTGATCTCATATGGCTTTTAGGCAGACCTGACAAGATCTGTTTAGACACCAGTTCATCTCCATGACAGTGTAGGTTCCTGAATTAGAGAGGTACATAATTACTGTGGTAGTTCTAGGCCCTTATTGGTAATGGTTGATAGTATTTTCTTTTGGAAACTGATAGCTGTGCTTTTTATTATGTACATTATGACCAGCAATACAACTGGGACTTTGAGGCACTTTGTGATTTGGAGTTCAGCGAGAGAGAGTGAGTACAAGCTGCAATTAATAAGTTGTAAAGAGACTGATTGTTGCAGCTCAAGTGGTGAACTGATGTAGTTACCCAAAAAAAGATTGAGAAGCAATGACCTAACTGTCACCCCATGGAGAATGAGCCCGGTCTTAAATTTGTGAAATATCCCTGTTTTACAACACTGACTAGAAGAAAGAATTCTGTTAAAAGTTAATGGAGGAGTTCCAATGGAACCCTATTAGATTCTTTCTCCATTAAATGACTGATACAGACTTTTAATGGATGTTTTAACTAGGCATTGTTATCAAAAGGACTATTGCACAAATTAAAACCAGTCCCATAATCAGTGAAGAGAAACTGGATTTACTCCTCTGCCTTTGGCATGGGGGAGTCTGTGTGTTTGTGTGTGTGACTGAAGGGATCGAGAAAATGGTGGAGGAGAGGAAGATGGCAGAAAAATGTGTTAGAACTGAGAAACCAGACATCTGTTTTTGGAGATATATTGAAATTGGCCAGTGAAGATGTTGTGTAGGGAAAGCAGGTGAGATAGACAGCACACTTGAATTTTTATCTACTGAAAAGTTTGGAACAAGAAAAAGGGAGGAGCATCTGTTTAAGAGCTGTGATAGTTCTCCATTTAGCGATCCAGTTTTGGTAACATTTTTATGACGGCAAAAGACTTGATCTTATGGAGTACTGAGTGCCGTCAGCTTCAATTAAACTGAGTGAACACTGAGGGGTGGTCTTCCTTATTAGAGAGCCTGGACAGGCCTCTGGTGTTACTCTGATCCTGCTGAAAATAGGCCAAGGGCAGGTGGTGGTACCTTTTTGTAATGAACATAAGGTTGTGTTTGCACAGATGCAGGAAAGGTGGCTTGTGGTAAAGTCAAAATAAAAGATAGGCGTTTTGAAGCTGTCTTGTGTCTTCTGCTACGGTGGCAAAGGATTGTACATTTTGTTTCAAACTAAGGTGTTGTCTCGCTCTTCTGATATTTGGAAGTTTTCTATTAAAAAGCATTAGGGAAAGAGTTTGCTGCCTGTGAAATTCTGGTTTCGGACATGCTTTTGCTCTCCATGCAGAGCGTGTGCCTTTCTGTGGCGCCCCTGCAGTGACCCCCTCTCTAACCTGGATAGATTACCCACAGGGGGTCATTTGGTCTCCATCCTTGTGCAGCCACAGCCATCTCATTTACAGGAATCCTGCCACACAGTCTGTAAGTCCCCTTTGTGGTACATTGACAGTTACATACACTGTTAGCAGATGTCATCTTAGTTGCTTCCCAGCCTCTTCCAGTGAGTGAGAGCTGTTTTAAAAACCAAACAGAAAACAGCAAGGTAAATCAGTGCTGTCATTCCGCTTTCCATGTGCAAACATACTCTGTGCATATGTGGGACAGTCGCTGTGTATTTAGATAGATGTCTTTATTTGGGGAACGCAGAGAAGTAAGGTACTCATTCAGAACCAGCTGAACTTGCACTGCAGTGCATTGCTTCAGAACAGTCGTGACGATACTTGTTTTCTGTGAATGAGCTTTCTTTTCCCTGCCGTTAGAAGGCCCTGCTCCCAGCCGTTATAAAGCTTCCATTTTACTTGCCTGACTTCTTTCTATCAAGGCGTTCAGCGCATCTTAAAGCGTTCTTTCTATCTGGCTTAAATCTGGTACATCATCACAACACATTTTTTGATCCTGCTCTCTGATATGCTTCAGTGTATTGCTGGTTTCTAGCAAATCTGTTGGTGCGTGCTGCTGACAAAAGGAAGGTTCAAACCTAGTGATGGCCCCCTTGAAGACCTTGGCACCTGGCCTGCTTGCATGTCACAGGCTGCTGGCAAAGGCTGTCAGTTACACGCAAATGGCTTGACATGCCATTTTGCGTGTGTGTGATGTGGATTATTGACCACTAGAATAAGAACATCTGAGCCTTTTCCTCTCAGTTGTAGTAAAAACTTCAGACCTGATATAAACTGCAGGGATTTTTTGGGTTGTTTTTTCTTTTTTTTTTTTTTTTGGTGCTGTTTTTTTTGTGTGTATGTGTGGGTTTTGTTTTGTTTTTTTTCAAGAAGAGGAAGGCTAGGTCTTTCTTCTCTAAGGCACTGAACTGGTTTAATTGAAAGAACAATTTGATTTGCTGCTGTAGCTGCTGCTACAGTAAAATAGCTTGGAATGCTAGCAAATTTTTACTTCTCTCACCCAAACCAAGGATTTAATACTGGCAGGTGAACTTCTGAAGGCTGCTATCAAGTATACAGAGACAATAACTGTCTTGGAGGTGGAACTTTGTCAATATGTTTTGCCTTGGGCCAAAAAACATTCACAATAATGGAGTGCTAAAGCCCTGCTCAGAAATGTTGCAGCTAGTGAAAGGGGAATTTATTCCAAGTTTTAGAGTGCGCTATTTTGGTAGGATGTGTGGTTTCTTAATCATCCTTATGTTGAGGCATCAACCATCAAGACATTTGGGGGACACCTGGAGGCATGCTACTTGCTCAGTGAGAGTTGCCCTTTTACTTAAGATCATGTGAAGCTGGCTACTTCGCTGTCCTAAGTATTACAATATCATGTGTTTGAGCCAAAATATCTTCTCTGGTGCTCCTTAACCTGGCCAAAGGATTTATTTTTTATTATTTTGAAATGTCTGTAGCGGGATGGAGGAGAGAAAATTAAAAACTACAGAACTGACAAAGTGAATAGATGTTTACAAAGCTACTTTGCCTGCTTCTGAAATGGTTATGAGAAGATAATCATAAAATGATTTGAAGAAAAGGTAATAGAAGCCGCTTGGGATTGCTTATATAATATGTATTTTATAATGCCATAAATAGCAAGCAAACTAGGCTCTTATAAATGTGTTTTATGAATGCATATTGATTTATAATTATAATTACTAAGCCCAGGAATACAGACAAATGCTTGTTGTTTGGGAGCAGGTAAATAATAATAATAATAAAAAACAACAACAACAGCAACAAAACTGTTAGCTCCAATGGCCAAAATCAGGCAAGAGGGAGGGAAGACTTTGCTCCAAAACTTGCCAGCCTCAAAGCTGGCTTTCCATTGGTTCAAGCAGTGATAGATTGCTCCAAAGGCTGCCTCTTTGTCTTTACATCTCTTTGAAAATGATGGTTAACAGTATGCGACAGTATCTCTTGGGAAAAAAAAAAAAGGATTAAATAGGTGTGTGGATCTCAGTTCCCCCTTTTATGGGCACTGGTGCTATATTTTCACTGCGCTTGTAGGAGAAGGCCCGGGTTTGGTAAGACACACAGGAAAAGCTCTCCTTTATTGATACAAGCTTGGCAGTAAACTGAACTGTAACGCTCCCAGCCTGTACCAGTGTCTTTGATGCTGGTGTGCAAATGCAGAAGTAAACAAAAAGGGATCGTGTTAGTTTCAGCTGTTTTCAGTAATCAGCAGAGAAATACCAGTAGATTGTATTTTCTAAATTGCAGAGAAAAAAAAAAAAGATATATAAATATGCACACACAATAAAACTCATCTTTTTTTTTTTCCTTGATCTCTCAAGGCAAAGTTAAATTAAAACAGTTTGAGAGTATTCTCCTAAAGGCAAGAAAATCTGATGCAAACATTATATGCTTGATACATTTTTTTTTACTGAGTTCCAGTACCAGAATCCTTTTGAAAACAAACTTGTTCTTAGAGGACATCATTAAAACAGGATACTTGGTGTAATGTATATCCTGTTTTAACCTCATTATAATCATCTCTGATAGCTTTGATTATGCTGTCCGTATTTTTATGTATCATCTAATGCAGTCTGTGAAGCTCAGGACTTCTTTCTGCAATTGCGAACCCTTCTGTTTGTACTTCTCTGACATATGTGTATGACTCCTCTTGACAAGTATGTATGCATGCCAGAAAGAGAGTTACTGCATTTCTCAAAGGTTAAGCATATCCCTTTCTTTATATATATGCCCATTCCTGGGGCATTTGAAAATTGTGCGTGATTCTTGGCTTGAAATCTGAACCATGAAACTCTGATTTATGTTTGTAGATTAATTGCAGAAAAGCAAGATCTTGGCCATGAGTGGCAGCCAGCTTTCTGATATGCAGAAAAGCTCACTCTAGATCTCCCTGACATTTATTTAGGGCTAAAAAATATCCATTATGCAGTAAGGAGCTTGGATGAAAAATGTTAATCCAGCCTGCTTCTGGAGTCTGGTTTAAGGCTGTATGAAACATCTAGAGACCTTCTGGTTGTAAATGTAGTCCCATCTATAGAGTCAAGAAGTGCATTGTCTTAGATACCTGAAATTTTCCACTTTAAACATCCCTGAGAATGTGCTGTGCTGTGAATTTCACTACCTGGGCAGACCCTTAATAATATATACATTATTGTATGTTATTCCTTAAGTCATAGGCTATGCACTAATGCAGTGTTGTATTTTTCTTCAGGTAGTTTAGTCAGAAAATTACGATTTTATTTTCTCGTACAGCTGCAAATTGATGCCATGGATATGATACAGTATTTTTCTGTAAGCTGGTTTGAGATTAAAATAGTTTTTGCAGCTAACTCAATTGTTTACAGTTTCCCAGCTAAGTATTAATATTTTTATCATTATTGCTAAAAATGATTATCCTTTGTAGATGCATGACCTTTGTATTTTAGTATTATAAAATACTTGCGGAGTTCCCTGTTTAAACAAATCCATGTTTGGATCAGGAAACATAAACCTTCACCGATTTACATTTTGCCATCCACACACTGGATAATTTTTATGAAAAGACCAAACAGCAAAAGGCAAAGCCTGGAGGTCTCCCCTCACATTTTAGCGAAGATTTAACAGCAGGATGACATGGTGAATAAGGGCCTGCTTCTGTGATTTGCTCAGTACCTCCTATGATTTACCCTTGGTGCCAATAAGGGCATGCCGTATTTTGCAGAGGATATGCATCCCATGGTAGGAGCAGGTCCTAAGAGTTTTGCAAAGCACACTGAAGCAGCAGCAGAAGTTGTAATCTAAACAAAATTATACTTTTCAAAATAAGAGCTACGAATATGTTTTATTTTGTAGCCTCGCTTTTCTTTTAAATGACGGTAGCTGCTGTACATACTACTTAACCACATTGAATAGTACAGAGTAAGTCACTCAGGCAGCGACGAAGAACTGCCGACCTAAATGGGAGCACACCACATGTACCTCACAGCACATTCCCATTAACGAGAAATGTTCCACTGAGTGCGCTGGATCAGAACCTCATCGTGCCCTTGCTTCAGGAAGGAAAGCACTGACAGCTAATGCTTATTGTGCTCTTCTCATTTACCTGCAACCTCACCGGTTCTTTTCTTTGCATTGTCAACGCCCGTATTCTTCACTGAGGAATACACAGAAGCTGAGATTGAACGATGAAAATGAAACAATATTTGAGCTTTTCAAGCACAAGCTAACAACTGGTGAAAACACTTTTTCTGTTCGTTCCTTTTAATGCTCTCCACAACCCACTCAAACTAAAATAATTTTGCAAAAAACTAACATTTTCTTTGGAACAAGGAGTGATTTTCCTCTGTTCTCTCTTTCCTTTCACACAGGTGATTTTAAACATCCAAAACTAGACAGGTCTCATGAAAGCTGTTTCTCAAGTGTGTGTTGCTGATTTTACGTCTCTAGATCATCTCTCATCTTCTAACCCTGCATCTTTTTTTTCAGCCTGGTTAGGGGAACATTTGCTGGATTAAAAAGATGGATTTGGTGGGCCAAATTCTTTCCTCTCTTATGCCGATGGTATATCACCTGTGTTAGAGAATGTAGAATTGGATTTTGTGTATTTTACTTTTGCAGTTAAATTTCTCAAAGCGTGCTGTGTTTATTCATAGCTGTTAGTTACTGTAGCAGTAACAGATTTTGGTAGGGTCTAGGAACAACGGCTTGTGCATGGGCAACTTTCTCCTGCTGTTCCTCTTACTTTTCCAGATCCGAAGTCACTCCAGAACATAAATCACAACCTTGTGGTTAGCTGTTGATCTAGTTTCCACAGGTGTTCGATATGACCAAAAGTGGGAGCAAACCGAAATGTGAGAGGTCACAGAGGATAATAATTTCTGGCAATGATGCTGTCAGTGATAATACTTAGCTGGGATGCACTAAGTAAGCAGTTAAGATGGAAGTGTTCTGTGTCCATAAAAATGTTCAAGAAATCACGTTCTACTTGGTATTTGATTATACTGTTCCATAAACCTCTGAGAAACGTCATCTACAGTACACTCACTGAAGAACAAAGAATTAAACAAAACCCCCATCTCTCTCATATCACTCATTTTGGGCTCCGGCACCCTGCGTATTATTTTTCTACAGAAAAGCTTACTTACTCACCTAACTGAGAAGTACTTTCTTAGGTAAGAATGAATATACATGTGCTGTGTGTTTCTTATGCTCTGGCAAATATTACTGTGGTTTGACTCAGCCCCTTTCACCTGCTTAACAAAGCCCTGACTACATAATCAATGGAGAAGTGAGACTTTCTTGGGCTGAATTAATTTCCGGGTTCATCTTTGCTGTTATCGATGAATATTTTGTCATTAATATATAACAGTGTTTAAAGTGAAATAAAATGCACGAAATGATAGCCAAGATTTTTTTTTTTTTTGTAAGCATTACAGCATTTTAATGTTAATCTGAAGCAATTAAAGGCCAGATCTCAAACAGATGAAAGCACTCCACATCTCCAGTATTTGGAGACAAGTTAGTTGAAAATGATTTCTTAAAAAAGCCACGAGCTATTGATTGTGTCGTTGTTATTATGAGCATCTTAAATGCTCTTCCGTTTTCCTGTCCTTAAAGTGAACACACAAACAAAATCATGGTGTGCAGGAACTTACTTAAATGCTGCTTTCACCTAACAGTGGTGTTTCATTGCTGCCTTTTTGTGGTTAGAATAACACAGTTGGGGGTTGGTGGCAAATAAAATAGAACGCTATAAAAGGGCATGTCTTTTGAAAACAAAACAAAACAAAAAGTTGTAAATAGAGGGCAGTAATGAAAATTAACATGATAAATTGAAAAATAATTTGATCAAAGATTTTTGGTTAAATTTATTGCTATTCCTAAGGCACTGCAAGCAGCGACTTTATTTGTGGGAGGAGAAACGCTAGGAATTTTATTCTCCCCAATCCCATTTGTTTCTTGGCATCTTCTGTTGATGTTTGTCTCTATTTTTTTCCATTATTGTTTGCTAAATATATTATGACACTTTATTTACCTTGGTCGAGAGCTCTGAGACCTCTGTGCGGCTTCACCATTCCAGCAATTTCACAAATAAATCACCGATCATTGTGCAGAAATACCGCAATTTACATGAAGACAGCGTTATTTTCATGGTAGAAGAAGCAGGTTTATACTGGATAGTTGGACTGCTACATCTGTAGGTACGCCTTTGGAATATATCCGCTCAAGTCTTTTGTTTTAATTATCACGGAGTGGTTTTTATTAAAACACCACGTTACAGAGGGATTTTGGATGTAGAGTGGTGGCATCTACATTCTTTGATAAAGCATCTCATTTCATGGACATACGTTGTTTTCGCGTGTGTAAAATAAGGGTATGTTGTTAGTCTTTTGTTAATTTCCAGATAATTAAA
The DNA here is from genome assembly GCA_030625065.1 of Alectoris magna. Taxonomy (NCBI): domain Eukaryota; kingdom Metazoa; phylum Chordata; class Aves; order Galliformes; family Phasianidae; genus Alectoris; species Alectoris magna. The sequence continues at coordinate 58,318,545 of CM060561.1, forward strand.
CATTATTATCTATTTACCAATGAATAAATGTGATCTGTTTACAATATCAAAGATGTATATAAGGCACCCAGCTATAGCTGAAGCTCTAATTAAAATACATCATTGTTTGTCGTGGTTTTAAGGCGAAAATTAAAAAGCGTTGCCAAATTAATCTTCAATCAAGAGTTCATTAATTAGCTAACCTTCTGTAAATGGGCTGCAGTCTGATGACAGCTCACTAAAGGACCATTTAAATGAATTCCTGATTGTATCAATCAGACGAGGGAAAAGAATTAGATTTGTGGTCCTTTTGCAGTAGTTCCTGCAAACATTTTCCCAACATTTAATGCACACAATGGATGTTAAACTATTTTAAAGTGATGAATCCTTTTTATTACTGTCCCAAACTCTGTTACTTCTTGCTGTATATCAGAAGGAAATATATAATGCTGCCAAGGTTTCATGATCCTGAACAGAATATTGCGGAGGAATATGCTTTATAACGTAGTAATAAGCAGTTGCTTGAAATAACATCATAACTTTCCACAAGAAGAACGTTTTGAACAAATTATTGATTATATAATAGTCTTTAGTAAAATTTATTTTACTTCTGTCACAAATTTTAAATTACGAGGGCTTAAGTGGTCAGGTACTTCAGTTGCTTTTGTGCTGGGAACATAAAATTTCTGGACCTCTAGACTATCTGGAAATATCTGCCATGAAAGTGACAAATTCCAGATGTTAGTGTTAGATTAGGGTATATTTCTGTGTTACTTTAGTACCTGTAATATCTATCTAGACTCATCACAAGGCTAAGGAAAAAAAGTTTAGAATTGGTCGTAGAAGATAATACACGATTTGGTGATTCCTTCTGTGATAAATAGGTGGGACGGCATTTTTTTCTTTGCATGTATTTAGTCTTTCTGTATGCCTTTTGTGGTTCTGCGTGAACATGTGCTTTATGAGGAGTACGGTCAAAATAACAGTCTCTATTTACTACTGCCAAAAGTTCTCCTTCAAAACTTTGCGTAAACAGACATTAGTTAACATTTGAGTTGTTCAGCTTTACAGTGAAATAAAATGGTGGGATGGTGGGACTTTCTGTTTGTTTGTTTTTGTTTTTTTTGCTTGGGGGGGGAGGGTGAATTTATTTATTCAGTAGATTCATATACTTAAAATCTGTTAGAAATGGAAGCGTTAATTACGTCTGAGAAAGATTGCATGTCAAAGTGCTAAGTGGCATATTGCATATTATGACACCTCAAGTGTATACAAATTAAATAGCGAGGGTGATCTTTGTCTCTGCCGTATAAATATTTCCATTTGTTTTGCATTATATATAACGAGACTATTGACTGGTTATCTGAAATTGATATAATATTCTAAAATATTAAAATATTGCTTAAATTGAATTTAAATTTTTCGGACCAGTGTAGGGTTGTACATTTTTGTTATCATCTGCCGTGAGACAGTAACCTTGTCCAGCACTGCTACATCTGTTAAGTCTATCCTGTCAATTAAACCTCAGAGATGGCGCGGGTTTTTTCTTAGCCAAGGTGTTTGTATCAACATTTCATACAGATACAAGTAATCCGGCATGAAGGAAACTTGGGTTGTTTTTTTTTTTTTTTCCTTCTGTGCTGATTTGCATATGCATGTCAAATCTAGCTATGCCATTTTTTGTGGTATTGAGGAAAACAAAATGACCTTTACTCAAGTTCTTAATAGCGGAAGGTCCTTATGTTCTGAATTTCCAGGTGGTGGGGGGGACAAGTCTAGGAGAGCCAGCGTTCGCTGATTACGCCTCTGCTGCTCGCAACAGTTTGATACGGTCTAATACAAGAAAACTCCCTTATAACTCCCTGTTATAATTGCATCTGTGCTCAAGGCTACTGTAGTTAGGCTACATTAAATCTCATTGTCAGTCAGGCTGCATAAGGCTCAGGGAGCTCATGGGCTGACGCTGGGCAATGCGATCTTCCTCAAGAGCAGCTTCTGTGGCTGCCCCTCGCTCATCTTCTGGCAGGGCTGCCTTGCTGCGTGCATAATGGACACGCCTGACGTGAATTATGTAACTTGCTTCTCTCCCAGGCAGGGTTTGCTTAAAAGCAAGCACGGGCTTGGGAATCGAGGTTGCCTGCTCTCCTTTTAGATAACTGCACACGCTATTTATCGCACTAGACAAAAAGCAAAAGCAAAAAGTCACTAATTAAGTTATCAACTTGTATACCGTATAGATGTACACACGTAGGAGACGGGTCATGCACATTTAACAGGTATGATAAAATATAGGAGCTTTCAGCAGGGCTTCTATCAAAATAATTATCCAAGCAATTATCTGTGCTATTCAGCTAACTTTTGCATGCGATGGTGTTTCTGTGCTTTTGTGTTCGTCAACCTTCCTGCTTTGAGTTCTCTTAGGAACTATTAGACTGACAGTTTTCAAATTGTACAGAAAAGACAAAGAAAGAGAAAAGGGCTTTTTATAGAAAATTGTGCCTTTATTACAGGTAGTTAATAAGTATTAATAATGTAAAAAAAAAAAAAAAAATGAATGGGTTAAATGCAGTTGTATCATTTTAACCGGTGCACAGAATTCGATCCCATGCGACTTGCCTGCTGTGTCGGGAGACTGTCTTTTTCAGAGTCTCAGCACCAGAATTCTTTTCCTCCCAGCTGCAACTCTGCATCTGATAGAAAGGAAGGACAAATAAACCCTGATGTACCCCGCTTGTGAGAATTTTGTAAACAGTATTCCCGATCCCACAGACTGATACAGGCAAGAACATAAACAAACTGTCCCTGAAGCGTGTACCTCAGGATCGTTTTGTCATTCAACTCTACAGTAATAACAATAATTTCTAAAGTTGTGGCTTCTTGGCTTCTGTATGTATATCAAATTAAATATATTTTGATTCTTAGCTCTTCAAAGGATACTTAGGTAAGCTGATGAACATCCATTACCTAGGCTTCAGGCGATAGTAGCTGTTGAATTTTATGTGGAGACAGTAGAGTGCATACTAATGGTTGTATATGTTAAAAAGAAACAAAACCCACAACTGTCATTTTGGGAGGGAGGGAATGTGTTTTTCTTGATCTTGTTATATGAAACTGTTTTCATTTTAAGAATGTGGGCTTTGTCTAGCGATAACCTTTGTATAACGCAGAGGAAAACCTTGCAAGCAATAATGCAGTGTTTTATTAAAAAGTTTGCTTCTTTGTGGTGGCAGTTTTCTTTCGGTTCATCACAGGTGGAGACAGAGGGATAGCTCATAGGTAGGAAGCTCCACTAAAACGTTTGTATTTTGTGGTTGCAGCCTTTTTCCCAGTTACTGGCAAAGCCTTGAGAAAAGTAAACCATGTGCTTTTGTACTGTCATATTTGATTTGGGCTATATTCTCACTGTTGTTTGAAGCTAACATGAAACGCAGTGTCTGCATGACCCATTTTAGCAGCCCATTATCATAATTTCACTGTCGTATGGCCACTGAGTTAATGTACTTACAAATGACAGAGAAAGTGTGTTACATGACCTTAGGGTTTTCAAAAATTAAATGACGTAGGAAGTCGTATTTCAAAGAATTGTTAAAGAGTAGGGTTTGGGGAGGTTGGCTTTTGACTTTCAGTTTATTCTTCACCTCTCAAGTGTCATAGCATTTAACAAGAAGATATACACATTCCTATTTAGACAAATGTACTAAAGGTTTAAACCTCTTCAAGGTCTGAATTTTATCCATTAGCTTAATATACCTGACTATTGTGAAAGTCTGAATAAAATCTATTTTAATCATTTTAATTACATTTTTCATTGTTATTTTCCCATGTTCCTGGTGTAATTAAGTTAAATTGCCTTTCGTATTTATATATTTCGATGGATCTTAATGCTTTGATTGTTTTTTTTTGGTTGTTTTTTTCGGGGGGGGGGGGGGGGAGGGGAATGGGGGTGTTTTTAGGTGTTTTTAAAATAAGTTATTTTGAACCAAAGCATCAAAGCAAGTATGTCTTCTGGATTTTGCAGCGAGGCAGTCTTCTGGTTGATCGTGTGAGGTGATAGTGCTGGGAATAATTTTGACTTGAAAAATAATCTCTTTAAAAAAAAATGACTTTCTTAATTTGAGTTTAAGTTTGATCTGAATGTGCTTCTTATTTTAAGCAAGTGACATTGGCATTTTATCAGTGCACAGTGTCCCCATACTTCCCAAATTTTATGGTGTCATGAACTTACATTGCTAAAACCCACCATAGTGAGTGATTGATGTTTCTTTCATCACAGAAGGGGTTACATTGAGGGTAAACCACAGTGCCTATGATATATATCCAGTAAATGAGGAAACGGCAGGAGAAACCACAAACATGTAGTCTAAGTGGCATATCCTCACCTTTTCCTCGTAAAGTTAGGCACTGAAACCAACTGGCTTATCTTTTTCTTACCCTTGTGAAGTTGGAAATCCTGTAGACAGTGCTTTGTTTGAAAAGCTTCCCCATAGTTCTCAACATGACTTTAGAAATGGAAGTATTTTTCTTTTCTCCTTACTTAGAAGTAAGTGGAAGTTTGGCTAATTGTAATAATAATAATAATAATAATAAAAACTTTGTTGCGATTAATATGTTCTATGAAAGTGACCCTATGTGACAAGCAGAAGGAATCCTATCATTTTATTTAAGCATTTAGTTGGCAGTGCTAGAAATGTGGAGTTGGAGAAGGTTCTACCTAAGCTTGCTATCTGTTACCACCTGCAGGTCCACCAGATTTGTGACTTGAGTCAGGGTCATGAGTGGGGTCTCACACAGGTGACCCGTGGTCAGTGACCCATGGTGGGCCACAGTGGTGGGCTATGGCTTGGGAGATGGGTGGTAGAAACCTTAGCCAGATAGCAACCAGTCTGATGTTGGTGGAAATCATGTCTGGATGAGGACTGGAGACGGAATGGGTGTTATTTGTTCAACCAGCGATGAAAGCCATCCAACCTGACCCTAATGGCACAGTTTTACTTAAAATAGCTACTTTGTGAGAATGCTCCTGAATGTTATCTTAGCAGGCACCTCAAATGGGTTTGGAGATGAAATGTGATTGCCAGGTGTACCTTGAAATTACTGTCTTAAATAAATTTTGTAGCTTGAGACAGTTGTCTTTAAAATCTTATTTTCTCATTTTCTGTCAATATAATTCAATATAATTTAATAGCAAAACTAAATAATAGTATGGCAATAGCAAAAACAATAATTTCGAAATTTGTTTGCTGAATTTAACATTTTGAAATTGCTTTGTTTCTTGGCTTTTCTGGCACTAAGGGACTGCTCTCCTTTTACACCCAGGTAATCCCACTGCTTTCAAATACAATCTGAAGGGGTTGTCTGCTTATAATAGGGGGCAGAATTTGACTTTCATTGCTGAGTGTAAATGACGGCCGATTTTAACTTTTAAGGTCTCAGTCCTGCAGAAAACCCCTAAGCGCAGCTCTTTCCGTTAAAAAACTTAGCCATGTTTTTAATCCTAAGCAAGAATCCTCTGCTCATGCTTAAGTTTTGCAGAGCATTTAGCATGTGCTTAGATGCCATCACCACCAGCATGCCCTGGCTCTGTGAGGCAGGACGTATGTGGAGCGTCACACACACGTGCGGTCCTGCGGCCCTCTGGAGTGCTGAGCCATGTTGTGTGTGTGCTGCCTTAGCCCTGCTGCAGACTCCTTCCTCCACATGCTCCATTCCCTCTCTTTTTCCTCCCTTCCTCTCCTCAGTGGGCTTGACGGCCTCAGTTGACTGGATCTCAGTTGGAGATCCAATTGCTCCTTCTTCAGGTGTTGTGAATTCACATGACGTTTAGTTGCTCTGACGTTAAATTTTTATATGTGTTGTTCTGCCCACGGTGATGGTGCTTCGTAAAAATAAAGCATCAGGTCTAGCAGCGTTTCTGTAGTCT
>CM060561.1:58329443-58506943 GCA_030625065.1 Alectoris magna
CATGCAAACTGCTTCGTTCTCCAATTGCCAGCCTTGGCTAATAATTTGCAGCATTCATTTTAAGGGGATCGGAGGGAGAAGAGAGAAGGAGGTGACGAATCTTTGTGTTGGTTTTTAATGGGATGCCTTTAAGGGTTATCAGTCAACCTGCGAGAAGCATGGAAGTTGTTACTGTACCTCAGCTACTTTTTAGACCCATCGCATTACAATTAGAAGGTGGGCAGTTCTAGTTTTGCCCCGTTTTGCTGCAACTGTAAATGAAATACACAAACCTCTGTAGGAAGGCTATTTGGATGGCTGATAGTCTGTGCTACTCCTCAGCCATTGTCATAACTAAGCCATATTTTTCCACTGTAGTGACACTGTAATACACACATACACACACACAGATTTGTAGCATCTGCGCCGTAATTTTTTATGAACATTTGTATACACTAATATAGAAAATTTTCTAATCTTCCAGCAGGCATGTTAACCTCTCACAATGTGAAATGTTGGATTCTTTTGTAACTCTCTCATGACTGTGTGTTCTGGAAACGTATCTGTGAGTGTATTTTTTTTTATTATTATTATTATTTTTTTTCCCCCCTCTCATTTTTCTGCGATGAGGAAGATCTGTCTTTTCCACCCTTACTTTTCTTCCCATTTGCCAAGATGTGTTCAGGTGCGCAGTGGAAGTCCCCCCCAGCTTGGGGTGCAGTTTGTGAAAGGTGACAGTGTGGGCTGCAGAAACTTCTGCAGCTGCTATCTCCTGTTGGCTGGGTGTACATTCGAAGCTGCTGAAACACATCTGTTGTAGAAAGAAGAATGGTGAATGTTCACACCGTGCCACTATTGTTTAGATCCAGGGTAGGCCCCGATTTAGCAAAGAATTTTAGACCTGAACCTGCTCCTGTTTGCTGAGGCTATGAAATATGTATTTCAGTGAAACTGCTTTGCCGAATCGTGACCTTCAGTACTTAGATATTTCTTCTGCATAAAATCATCTGTTTTGATTATTTAAAATCAGGCCTTGAAGAGTTCACTACGTTTAATTTTGCAGACCATTAAAAACGAATGCAATCATTACTTTCTGTCCTTTTCAACATAATTCAGTCAGTTCCGAGACCCTTTTTGAATTGAAAAGAAAACCTCCGTAGAGACAGATTCCTCCAAAAACACCAGTTCGTGGCTGCAGAAAGATTTTACGTGAGAACATTTATGCTTTTAACCACATCCCTTACACTTCGGATCTGCGTCTGCTTTTTCAAACAATGGCTGTATATTTATAGTGTAAATATTCTCACTGAAGCAAACACAATGTGCAGTGCTACTCACATGTACAATAAATAGCGTCTCATGTCCACTTAGATTAGAATGCGCAGCTTTTAACACTGTTCAGAGATGACAGTGTATCTGTGGGGAAACACTGACATCCAGAAGGCACATTTCATAGAAAAAAAGATATTAGCAACGTTTAATAAGAAGAAAAGAATACGAACTGCTCCTTCTATTTTTTGGTTGTCTGAAATTTGAAGGTTTTCCCTCTTTTTCCAATGTACATTTCCCTGAGTCTGTGAATGCACAAATGAGAAGGAATAGAAAAGCTGACATTATACTCTGCAGTGTCTTCTGCATTGGATGTAGTTTTTGTTGAGGGTGGTCCCTGCTGTATCTGCTCTTGGTATTTTGGTGCGGTTTCTGGGCACGTGTGAACCAGCAGTCTGCAGATGCAGGAATACCTGAAGAAGATTGCTGAGAGTATCTCGGTCACAGAAAGACGCTGTCTGAAGGCCGCCCGTCTATTGATCTTCCCATTACAGTTTAGAGGGAGAATCTGAACATCTCACTCTTTTATTTGGCATTCAATGATATTGCTCGTCTCCACGAGTAATAGAATGGAACATCTTTAAGGTTTTCAATTCTGAAGCTTACTTTTGTAAGACTTCTGTGAGATCTTTAGTGGAGGAAACACGTTTTTACAAATTAACATTCTTCATTTCGTATGCTTCCGAACTGCCTCTAAAAGAAACCTTTTCTGTTCGAGAATTGCACTGACCTTGCAAAATACCATATGTTGAGTATGCTGCTATTGCTCTTACAAACATTAGAAGTCAGGAATGAAAAGATACTGTGTGTATCCTATGGTAACTAAAGGAGTTAAATGTATATATACGTATGTATTTTGATCACAGTGGTAGAAATTAAACATTTTAGGCAAATAGCTTTTTTTTTTCTTTGTAAAGAAGCATTATTGCTTTGCATTATTGCAGATAACTGGACAGATATGTGGGTGTATGCATCATGTAAATTCATTTTTCTTTCAGAATCTGGCTTAAATTCTGGAACCATAGAATGTCAGAGTCTTAGCCAATTGCGTGTTCTTAACTCTTACACTGCAGCATTGGTAAGGGAGAGGACTCAGTCGTGTAGTATTCTCAGCAGAACCTGTGACCAGAAAAGTAACTGAAAGATGGATATTTCAGCCTAGCACTCCATTCCTTTGCTTCGGCAGTTAAACACCAACCTTTCGTGTAGTTTTAATGTTTATTGTGTGGTTTAACTCCTTTTATTTTCGTGGTAAAGGAACCTGTTCACCAAATGCAGAAGTGCCACAATACACACCACTGTAAATAAATGAAGGAAAAGAACTGATACACCACTGGCTCAACTGGTTTCTGCTTAAGCAGGTATTTAGCTGCTTATGCGTCGCAGTTATAAAAATACGCGTTTGTGCAATTTGGAATTAAATAAGAAGATGCTATCAGATAATTCACGTGGATTTTTATACTCTATCAACTATAGCAACATTCAGCATCTTGCACAGTTTCTTGCATGTGTTTATTAAAAATATTGGGATATGAAAATGAGAGAAAATTGGCGTAGTTCCACTGAGGTTAGTAAGAGGATAGCTCTTCATAAAAGCTAAGAATATGGGCCCTGTCAGCTTGCAGTTTCTAATTGGTGACTGTCTGCTGATCATTACTAGGGTGTTTTTTTTTAAAGAAAAATGCCAGATGGTAACTGTCCATTTTTATGCATTTAGGCTTTTCAGAGGTTTTTTATTTTATTTTATTTAAAAGTCATTTCAGAAGCAAAAACTACATTCTATAATTGTTGTTTACCTTCCTGAACCTAAAAATGTCTTTTCTTTCGCTGTTAGAGATGACTGACAACAGGTGTGTTTAATGGGAGAGATCTTATAGGAGATCTTATGCTGTAGCTGTGGGAGTGAATTCTACTTGCATGCCTAGAATTTAGAACTGCAGAGGTGCTGTAGTGCTCAAAGGCACACAGTGTATGAACAGCATCCTTACTGCAACACTGAGACTCTGACCAATTTCTTAGTTCTCTGACGATTTCTGTGTTTTATTCTTTATTTTATGCACAAAGCTCAGTTTTTAAGAATTTTTTTTCTGGTTTTCTAATGCTTTTCTGACGTCTTTCTGGCCTTTGGCTCCAGGGTGGTTTCTCTAGTGACTTCTGTTGTGCTTGGTATTCACTAGTCTTTTAAATATATCAGAAAACACCTGAGGCTGAGACAATCTGTAGAGTTGTGCCGTGCTTAACATTTTTAAAACTAATTGTTTGCCGAAAAAGAGGACAAATGAAAGGTGTGGTGGGCATCTTAAGGTTCAGCACTACCCAAATTCTTGATGGGCTACTTTTCCATTTTATCTTAAGAGCTCAGACTGGAGTACCAAAAGGCTGCATAAACTGCTGTTACGAAGTTGAATGCAGAATGCAGTGCTGGCTATAATACCGTTACCTTTCTAAAAATTTCGGAGACTATTCAGAGAGTGTTCGTATTACAATTAGAGAAGACTCCTAATTTATTTTTTTTTTCAGAAAAGAATAAATTAACAACTGTGTACTAAAAGAAGCTCAGCTGGTACTTATATACCCCAATTTCCCAGTTCACCAAGACCTCAGCTTAGTTAACGTGGTAATATACCTATTTTCTTCATACTGTGTAATAGCAGCAGTGCCTTTTTTTCTGACTTTCTTCCAATATTGTATGATGGCAGGATGTAGCCCACATTTCTGCATTGCTTTCTGCACAGTTCCCCTGAAATGGAGGCAGTTCTTGCTTCAGTTTGTGAGAACTGTTCACAATCAATGTTTTCTACCTTGACGTGCTTATAAATGATCTGCATTCCGTTATCATAGTGATTTTTTAAGCTTCTTTTACAAAACTGAAGGGAAATGTGTACAAGTATGTTTTCTGATTTGCAATGAAAGTGTACATTTATCACTTAGGTACATGTAAGCCACTTCTGTGAATTGGGCCCTTGGAGTAAATGTGTTTTGATGTAATGGCCATCTGCTCATGAATATCACATTTGCTAGTTTAAAAAATAGTTTTATACAGATAAACACATAGTTTGGTAAAATCGTATAGTTTCACCAGGTGGCAATACAATAGCAAAGTTTGATCTTTAAAATAAGCCAATAATCAAGCTGGGAGGGAGGCTTCAAGGTTTGGTTTTTTTGTTTGTTTTGTTTTGTTTCGATTTTGTCATTGCTTTTAAAAATTCATCTCTACCATTTACTTTTAGTTGCTGACTGCTGTTTTCAAAATGGTAAATGCAGTACCCACATCATATCATAACGGGAGGCAAAGTATATCCTTGCCATTTAGAAGCAGTCGTAGTCTCGCTTCCCTTTTCACCTTGTAAAAATGACAGCTGTTCAGCTCTAAAATGGACCAAGTAAGTACAACCAGTCATCAGGAGGCCCTGGAACAACGGATCAGACATACTTGCCCAGTGCAGCTCCAATAGAGTCAGGTGTCGGTGACACAGAAGTGATCCTTGATGCTGTAGCTAAAGCTGATTTGCCAAAAAAGACAGCCTAGATGCAGTTGGTCAGGCCAATGGTTCTGATAGCATAGGTCCATGGATCAGCCATTTTACATACCTATTACAGTAAATACAGTTCAGGGCAAGGGCATTTTTCAAGTCAATTAAAACTGGCTTAGTAGGTTCTTTGATTGATTTTGATTTCAATATTATGGTACCCAGTGTCATCTTGGCACATTTTTTTACTGCTGAAATCAAAGTTTACTCTTACATGGTGTATATATCAAACTGTAACCAGAACCAGGGGAAGTGGATTTATAGATAAAATGTGTAAGTGATGGTGAGTTTGGTTTCTGGATGCATCAACAAAATTTGTCTTTATGGTTACTGCTTTTAGTACAGAAGACAGCAGCAATGTAAAAAGTGCGTGTTCAGTAACTTTGTCTTGTTTTCTTTTTTTTTTCTCTTTCTTTTTCCTCCTCCTGTATTTTAGCATATGTTCCTGAGGAGGAATTGAAAGCAGCAGAAATAGATGAAGACAGCGTGGAAGATGATGGGCTGTCTCTGGACATCCAGGAGAATGAGTATTTGTGCAATGAAGAAACGGAGATCAAAGAGGCTCAAAGCTACCAGAACTCCCCAGTCAGCACTGCAACTAATCAGGATGCAGGCTATGGTTCGCCGTTTAGTGAAAACAGCGATCAGCTGGGCCATTTCAAAAGCACTTCCTCTAAAGAAGAGAAAGAAGATCCTCAGTGCACAGACAATGTTTCCTATCCACAGGACAGCTTGGCACAAATAAAAGCTGTGTATGCAAATTTGCTTTCAGAGACTTGCTGGTCCAGTTTAGCTTTGGACTTAAAGAAATCCAATCCAACCACCAGCAACAATGGAATCAGCCAGAACGAAAACACCACCAGTACTGACACCACCGTCAGTTCCCAGAGTACTGGTACTACCAGTACCAACACTAGTACCAGTACAACTACCAGTAACACTAGCAACAGCAGTAGTAACAGTAACAGCGGTGGCTCAGGTTATGACTGGCATCAAGCTGCGTTAGCTAAAACGTTGCAGCAGACCTCCTCGTATGGACTTCTCCCAGAGCCTAGTCTTTTCAGCACAGTACAACTTTACCGGCAAAATAATAAACTTTATGGGTCCGTGTTCACCGGTGCTAGTAAGTTCCGCTGCAAAGACTGCAGTGCAGCCTATGACACACTGGTGGAGCTAACAGTGCACATGAATGAAACTGGACATTATCGTGATGACAACAGAGATAAAGAAGCCGATAAGACCAAACGGTGGTCAAAGCCAAGAAAACGGTCCCTTATGGAAATGGAAGGCAAAGAGGATGCTCAGAAAGTGCTGAAGTGCATGTACTGTGGGCATTCATTTGAGTCCTTGCAAGACCTCAGTGTCCATATGATAAAAACAAAGCATTACCAGAAAGTGCCTCTGAAGGAGCCAGTACCAGCCATCACTAAATTGGTCCCTTCTACCAAAAAGCGAGCACTTCAGGACTTAGCTTCACCTTGCTCACCTGAGCCAACAGGGATCGCCGCAGAAGCTTCACTAGCTGAGTCTGCAAAGGATCAGAAAACTGCCAACCCCTACGTGACTCCAAACAACCGCTATGGCTATCAAAATGGTGCTAGCTACACTTGGCAGTTTGAGGCACGCAAAGCCCAGATTCTGAAATGCATGGAATGCGGCAGTTCCCATGACACTTTGCAGCAGCTCACTGCTCACATGATGGTTACTGGTCATTTTCTGAAGGTGACCAATTCGGCTTCCAAAAAAGGTAAACAACTAGTACTGGACCCTGTGGTGGAGGAGAAGATACAATCTATACCCCTTCCACCTACCACCCACACCAGGCTACCAGCCTCCAACATTAAAAAGCAGCCCGATTCCCCAGTGGGATCCACAAACTCAGAGGAAAAGAAAGACCCAGAGAAGGAAAAGGCGGTGGTCGGTGAAACAGAGAAAAAGATTAAAGAAGAGAATGAGGACTCTACGGAGAAATTTGAGCCAACAGCTTTGTATCAGTACCTCAGAGAGGAGGATCTAGATGATAGTCCTAAAGGTGGAATAGACATATTAAAATCCCTTGAGAACACGGTGACAACAGCTATCAGCAAAGCTCAGAATGGTGCGCCTTCCTGGGGGGGATATCCCAGTATTCATGCAGCCTACCAGCTCCCGGGCACAGTCAAACCCCTTCAGACCACTGTGCAGAGTGTTCAAATGCAGCCGTCTTATGCCAGCAGCGTAAAATCACTGTCTTCAGAACACAATGCGCTCATCCATTCCCCAGGCAATCTCACACCCCCACCTCACAAGAGCAATGTATCTGCTATGGAAGAGCTGGTCGAGAAAGTTACAGGTAAAATCAATGTGAAGAAGGAAGAAAAGCCTTTGGAGAAAGAGAAGAGTTCTCCAGTCAAACCCATGTCACCTGCTGCTAAAGAAAACAAAGACTTCCCCAAATCGGAAGAAATAAATAACAAACAGCAGCAGAAGAAGAGCTCGGAGACAGAAGTTCAGAAGGTAAAAAAGGATAGTCCGGCAGAAGCACATACTCCAAATGGTACAGAGCCACTTAAAACAAAGGTTGCAAATGGCTGTAACAATTTAGGAATCATCACAGATCATTCACCTGAGCCATCCTTCATTAATCCATTGAGTGCTTTACAGTCCATTATGAATACCCACTTAGGCAAAATTTCTAAGCCAGTAAGCCCTTCTCTGGACCCTTTGGCCATGCTGTACAAAATTAGTAACAGCATGTTGGACAAACCCATTTACCCAACGACTCCGGTCAAGCAGGCTGATGCTATCGACCGATATTACTATGAGAACAGTGATCAGCCTATTGATTTAACTAAGTCCAAAAACAAACCTCTTGTTTCCAGTGTTGCTGACTCTGCCTCATCTCCGCTAAGAGAGAGTGCCCTGTTGGATATTTCCGATATGGTGAAGAACCTCACGGGGCGTTTGACACCCAAATCTTCGACTCCATCCACCGTGTCAGAGAAGTCCGATGCTGATGGGAGCAGCTTTGAGGAAGCTCTGGATGAACTGTCGCCAATACACAAGAGGAAGGGCAGGCAGTCCAACTGGAATCCTCAACATCTTCTGATCCTTCAAGCCCAGTTTGCTTCCAGCTTGAGGGAGACCTCGGAAGGCAAATACATTATGTCGGACCTCGGTCCACAAGAGCGGGTACACATCTCTAAGTTTACTGGTCTTTCCATGACCACAATTAGCCACTGGCTGGCCAATGTGAAGTATCAGCTAAGAAGGACAGGTGGAACTAAATTTTTAAAGAATTTGGACACAGGACATCCTGTTTTCTTTTGCAATGATTGTGCCTCTCAGTTCAGGACTGCTTCTACATACATAAGTCACTTAGAGACACATCTAGGGTTTAGTTTGAAGGATCTGTCAAAGTTGCCACTTAATCAGATTCAAGAACAGCAGAATGTTTCGAAAGTCCTCACAAACAAGACTTTGGGCTCACTTGGAATAGCTGAGGAGGACTTAGGCTCCACATTCCAGTGTAAGCTCTGTAACCGAACTTTTGCAAGCAAGCATGCAGTCAAACTGCACCTTAGTAAAACACATGGCAAGTCCCCAGAGGACCATCTGATCTATGTAACTGAGTTAGAAAAACAATAGCGTCCAGGTAAGCAGCCAGGTATGCAAGTGACCACAGGAACATTGCACTAAACTTCTTCATAGTACTGCACTAGGCCTGACCTGAGCCTCTGAAATCAGTCTTACTTTTGTTGCTGAACTGCCTATCTGGACCTTGGTTTTTCTTACCCTTATTTTGTAGTTATATTTATATGCTCTTTGTCTGATCTGTGCATGGTTATTTTTTGTTTCTGTTTTTATTTTTTTTGGTGAGTCAAAGTCTGACCTTTATTTTCAACATCTGTCCTTGATGTTAAGCTATCTTTTGTAGAATATAGTGGGAGACGCTATTGAGAGACATTAATTTAGCCGTAAAGAAAGACACAAAGAACAATGATAAAGAGACATCCTAAAATTACAAAGTTGCCATGACAATAAAGGTCACAGAACCTGGTAGTGTCAAGTTTTAACCCTCTGAGAACTGTAATAGCATTTCTGTGCCTTTCCCAGTGACTAAATGAGTAAATAAGGAGAAACGAAACAAAAGGCTTCAAGGCATTTCGTTCAAATAAAATGTGTGTCAGAAACAGAACTTTGTTGGTTTTTTTTTTTGTTTTTGTTTTTTTTTTTTAAATGAATGAGCTTTTTTTTTATTATTTTTTTTTAAATTTTATTTTATTTTTAAAAAAACGCAGAACTGGTTTGTGAAGAAATTGTGCATGCAGTCCTTGGAAGAAGGAGAGCTGTGTAGTACTCAAGGGGTTAGGAAGCCACAACCGTATAAGTTAAATAATGATTAAAAAGGAAAACAAGTTGCCAGTATGCCCAAACCCTCTGGATGCTGAGAATGGCCACTTTTTGGCAGAAAAAAAAAAAAAAAAAAGAAAAAGAAAAAAAAAAGAAAATAAAATAAATAAAGTAAAAAAAAAAAAAAAAGAAGTATGCAAGCTGTTATTTAAAACAAATGTACAAATGCTCTTTATTTCTTTTCTTTTTTTTTTTTTTTTTTTTTTTTCCTGTAAAATACTGCAGTTTATAGTTATTTACAAAATGTTAAGCTTTGGTACAAGCTGACCTTTCTATAGTGTGCTGCATTAGTAAACGAAAACAAAAAAAGAAAAAAAAAAAAAATGGGGCATATGTTGAATTCTGTTCCTTGTAAATTGCCAGCATCAGCTTAAAAAATACATGTTACATATCGTACCATTTTAAACTGTTCAACTTTCTTTGTACCTTCTGGCTGTATGCTTTCTCTTTTAACTTTTTATATTGTCATTTTATATTCAATTTCTGTGTATATAATGTAAAACCACACTTTTTGAATAAAATTTAGTTCCTGCAGCTTGATATAAATAGAGAAATTTTACTGGCACCTGCATCTTTCCAGATGCATGTACTTAAAGGAACTATCTGACAAAAATAAATAAATAAATAAAAATAAAGCAAGCAATGCACTATGAATTATACATTTTGATGTTTTATCATTAATATTGTACAGTACATTTTGGTTCACACAATTAAATCCACTGTTTTCTCAAGTGTAAAATAAACCCACATGCAGTTCTTGATTTACATACATTGTCATGTCGTCATTATTTTGCCTTTGAGGTGTTATTCCAGCAGTAAGATGTATCGTTTATGTAATCAACCAGCAAACGTCTATTCAAAATAATCTCTCATGATCTGTGTGCTGACGTGTTTCATTCTAAGCCGTAATGCTAATAACTTCTTAAAGGAGATTTGCCGTGGATGCATACCTGGTAGGGTATGGAATAGGTGGGGCTCCATCCTTTTGAAGCAGGCACTCTGTTCTGCTCTGAAGTGTAAGGAAGGCTGCGAAGGTTTCTGCTAAGTTAATTTTCCTGTGCTGTGTGACCGTACTTGTAATCATTTTGCGTGTGCGTTCAAAGGCCATCTCCTCCCTTCTTTCTCAGGGAAAACACCTTTTGATTTCAGCTGATACACGGTAAGATGCTGTGGCTTCTGCCCCTGTAGTCTGCTGAATGCTGTGGTTCTTGCCACGTTTCTGGCAGCGGTGAAGACCTCTGAGGCTTCGACACCAGTTTTTACTTACAGTACAAGCAGAAAGACCTGTGTTTCTCTGTACTTTTTAAATATTACATTTTGAGGTAAGCTGAGTGCTATCATAGCAGGTGTTTCCCTTAATCTTTATTTCTGTTCTGTTGAATGCAGATGTCATTTAGAATGTAAAAGAGAGCTGTCAGAGCCTTCAGTACTCTATCTCCTGAGTGCTTTGACAGTTACAGTGTATGAAAGCCTGGGATCTGCTATCCATTACACTTTTTTGGAGGGGCTATTAAATATGAGGACCTAGAGGGGTTTGCTTTCACATAGTATTAGCGATAATATTGCGTCACGTATAGTTCTGTGTACATATTTATGTTTCTGCTCGTTCTCCTCGATTCTTCTGAAAGGAATTTACATCTAAGATCTTTGCCTCCAAATACAGCACAGCTCCGTGTTTAATTTTGCTTCAGTGACAACTGCAGGAATACCCACGCATTGCTCCGTTCTGTGCGTGAGCCTAGCAGGCCTAGGTCAGCTACATTTACATAGCATTTCTAACGAGAGCAGGAGAAGTGCTGTGAGGATTTTTTAAGCATCCCTTCCTTTCTTCACTACTAACTACCTATATCCTTCAGGGGATGCAGCCATTTAGACACTGCAGTTCAATTACTGGATGATTATGTACTTGGGGCCCAAGGGGTGCCGAGGAAGAATAACAGTCAGGCCTATGGCTGTAATGCAGTCTTTAAATAATAACCCTTTGAAGTTTTGTTTACTTTACCACAGGCCTGCAAACATATGATTACAGAATGTGCTGTATTACATTGCAGTAGTGGGTGAAAAGGTTGAAAGGGAGAAATAATAGCTCTAAAGTGGGTTTGAATCTAATGTAAATCCATTAAAACTCATTTTGAAACATGGCATGTAAAGTGAGTTCTCAACACCAGGTGACTCCCTCGAGAGGTGTTTATGACATTGCTAAATCCGTTCAGTTCTGATAGCTTCAGAATTGGACAATCACTCATCATCTGCGCCACTGTCTGAGGAGAGTCCATTTAGAATAAACCAACAGTTCTACCTGGAGACTGCGTTGGTGTCACAATTTCGCAAACTGAGATATGAAGTAGATGAAAGTGTGAGGGCTCTGATGTTTAACAGAACGAAGCACAGGGACGACGTGATCTTTATTCATTGGGTTTTTGCCACTTGTGTTTGAATAAAGCATTTCTGAAAAGAAAATAATAAAAATCTTTATTTTTCAGAAAATTGCATGCTCTAAATCTGAGTTAGTTATTCTTTGCCTCATCAGTTTGCACATTTATTTTTCCTTTGTTTTCATAAGCTTTCCACAAAGGTAAGTTTGTGCTCTTCTGTTAGTAGGTGCCAAATCTCCTGCATGGAAGAGACCCTTTAACCTTTCAGGATTGTCACCATCCCTGAATGGTTTAAAACCCATTTGGATGTGGTGCTCGGGGACATGATTTATCAGAGGGTTGTTGGAGTTAGGGTAGTATGGTTAGGTTGCAGTCGGACTTGATAATCTTTAAGGTCTTTTCCAACCTGAGCAATTCTATGATTCTATGATTCTATGACTGCTCTTGAAGAAAAGAGATGTAGGAGCGCTGGCACCCGTAGTATTCTGCGTAAACCTGTATACCTGCCCTATGGTACATTCAGCATCGGGTTTATCTGTTTCTTTTCAAAGATGAATGCAGCTGCATTTTTGCAGCAGTGCATTGCTGGTGTTCACATACCTGCTCTTATCTGTTCTCAAAGGGGAAGATCTTGGTTTGGCTGTTCCACAGGCTTGATTTCTGCTTCCATGTGCTTTTTCTTTATTTCTGTTTCGAAGCTGTTGCAAATTTGAGAGATCAGTGTACTGACAACATTAGTACCGAATGAAATGAAGGCTTTTTTCCCACTTCTAATAGCATTTGTTTGAATATTTGCTAATGTCTTCTGCAACGTAACTTTGTTACTTCTTTCTCTGGGTAGTTACACTGGTAATAATGACACCAGACATAATCTGTCCTTATCATAGAGAGATAAAATGCAACTGCAATTAAGTATAAAGGCAAAAAACCATAAATGTTATCTTGTGTTAGACTAATCAGTGCACAGTACGTCAGCTTTTGCCTGCAATTTATAAAGCCATCTCAGATTTGAGTGTGCTATATCCTTTAAATAATATGGCAGGATCCTGGCTCAAAGACCTCCAAGGAGAGGCCAGTTTCTATGTGAAATGTTCTCACAGCTCCGTACGTGTTGGTCTCCTGGCTGATTCTGAATCAAGTTACCCACCCAGCATGAAAGTATCAGGAAGTGGGATTTTACCATCTGTTCACTGAAATTTAAACTGGGTTCCTTTTCTGTCCATGTATGACAATAGAAGGCTAACCCGGCTTTGCTGGCCAGATACTAATTTAGATAATGCGATTCTTTCAAACTTTTCCCTACTGCTCTCTTTGAGTTTCTTCTCATTGTGTTTCACACGGCTTTCTGTAGTTTCTCCTCATTCTTTTCAACCCAGGACATTCTATGATGTGATCTTATGATGTGATTCTACGTGTATAGTCATCTTCATCTGAGACACAGGTATAGTGACCACATTTTGGGATGAACAATGCTCTTTTAAGCAAAGATGATACAAGGGAATAAATCACTGCTCAAAACTGCGTGTGTTGTGAAAAAGGAGAATATTTTTCAAGTCTCTTTAGATGATATAGGTTACCTAAGGTCAGTATCCTTTATGAAGCATATTTCTTTCTCCAGAATCTTCACCAGCTTAATATTTTCTGACAACTCATATTGCAAAACTCTTTTTAGAATAGTCTAGCACAAAGAAAGTAGAGCTGCAAAGACTGTTATGAGGCTAATGGACATTTTCAGAGAACCGTTGTTTGAACAGACGATGATTATAAAAGCTGCAGACCTTCCCACTGAGAATGAGGAGCTCCAGTTACTCCACTGTGAAGATTGCTTTTTGGAGTCTGTCTTCAGTCCTGTCTACTGACCTGTTGAATCAAGGGTCAGCACAGTCACAATGTATCTAATGTTTTTATCCTAATTACTGTGGCTGTTGTCTACGTTTTCTCCTCTGCAGAAGATAGGAAGTTTAAATTGTGATTAGCTATGGTCTGTCAGGTTATTTTGATGGTTTTTAATTCTGGTTAAACTTCTTAATGTAGAAGATTAACTATTAAAATTATTTCTTAAAAAAAAAAAAAAAAGAAAGAAAGAAATTTATCTACATTATTCAAGAGAGAATGGGTAGGCAATCAATATAAATCAGTTCTCAAGAAATTTGATGTAGTGTCAGTGTACTGCGCTTCTGTCCAGAGTGGTTTAGGCAGCACTGTGTGGAGAAGGAGGCTAAGGCCTGACATAGGACACCTGCAGCTGAATGACACGTGGTCACTCTGGTGAGAAGGACTGAAGCCTGGTTGCCTGCAACCCATCTGTAGAAGGAGCCCAGAGCTGGATCATTTGCTCAGAACAGCTTATATGATGAAATCTTAAGGGCTGATGGGACGTACTAGGCAAGTATAGGCCAACCTTTAGGACCATGCAGGAGGAAGTCATCCCTCCTGGTACTTCTACTGCTCATCCGAGGTGTTCTGCTTAGTGTGTCCAGACTGAAGTTTGTATTTGAGCTTGTCCACGAAGCACAAAAGTGGGGTGGTACCCACAGTTCTTAACCAAAAGATGGCACACATGAAGGTGGAACCCAGAAAGCAGCATGCTAAAAATCAAATCGTCAGAAATAACACCCAAAGCTCTTGACCAGTAGGCAGAGGTCAAACAACCAGAACATGCTGCCAGTCACAGTTCTTTACTCCCCAGAGAGTTTATATTCAACACAAAGCAGCTGTTGAGTTCAGTCCTTCATAATGTGGGTTGAAAGGAAGACCCAATAGCCACATGCAAGCAGTTTCTTTCAAACAAGTTCACTAGTGGACTAGTGGGTGTTAAATCAGTTTGGCAAAACACATTAACCTGCCAGATGGCCCTTCAGTTTCATTATATCATCCTGTGTATCGCCATGCTCAGAATCCCTTCACCCCTTGACACCCCTTTCAGAGGAGCTTGGACGCCCAAGACTGCATAGTGCCAAGGTCACTTATCAGTCCTGCTGAATTACTTTAAATTCTGAGTTTTAGTAATTTTGAATGACAAGGTACGTTACTATGCTCTGGAAATAGGCACAGTTTTCAGGTCTAGACAGACAGATTGGGTCACACACTGTTTGTCATTATCCCGCAGCCAATGGAGACCGTTGCTGTAAAATCCTGAAGGCTGCTTCACGTGAATCTCAGGGAAAAACATTTTTTTTACTGCTCTCCCTCTGCTCTGTATTTGGACATGCAAAGATATTGTGGTGGTTTAACCTGAGCATTTCTGAGTAGAGTGTTCTGTAAAAACTAACCTCCTTTTCCAAATCTTGGTTTGGTTTAGTTTATCGCTGCAGGGTTCCAACATGCAACGTCTTATTTGTTGTCATGGAAGCACCGCTACAGGCTCAGTGTCAGGAACATCCTCTTCTCCCTGCTCCCCCCAGCCTCCAGCAGAGCAAGGAGATCTGGCGGGTGGCTCTGCTCTGCAAGGAGCTGGTGGTAGGCTGGGAGGGAGAGAAGCCAATAGCAGGGGAATTCATTCTGAATGAAGGGGTACAAAGCTTCATGTTTTCAGTTGACCCCTTCAACTGAACACGCTGTGCCTTGCTGTATGAGGTGTGGCTCTGGAAAATGCTGCTCCTGGGCCATAGGGTCATTAGCATGTCTTTGGTTTGTGTTTAGAAAGGGGAAAATGTTATGCAGTAGATCACTTCTGCCCAGCCCATGTTCCTAGGAAAGCAAGACCTGCTGCAGGTAGGAGGTGAGATTCATGGGTGTTTTGTCTTACTGCTGTAAGTCACTCCCTAGTTATTTTCATTCTGGACTTTTTTTTTTCAGTTTCCAACTACTTTTAAAGCAATTGAAGCCAAACTGGAAAAACCCCACAAGAACAAAGAACTGCCCACTGACGCCAGTATAACTGTAGGGATTTAACCGGAAAAGCCTCAGTGGAAACAAGTTCTAAGCTTACTAATGTGCAAATACTGTCACTGAAAACCACCGCAGCCTCAGAAACCACTCAAAGTTGGTATATTACTTGGCAATCCAAAGTCAAACACGCTCAGCATGTTTGCAGTGGGCACTCTGCATTAATAATTATATATAGTTGTATCAGAGGGTGTAGTGTGATGATAAAATGTGTTTCAAGGATGCACAGTATCGTACATTTCTTTTTTCAGTCATGTGTGTCTTTGTGTTCAAAGGAAAACTGTATTCTTAGCTGCCTCCAAAGTGCTGTCTTGCTAAAGTTTGTACCATTTAGCATTAACCGCCTGTACTATTTCTCATCACTACTTTTCTGTTGCGGGATAATGCAAAAAATAAGATAGCTGTGCTCTAAAAAAGGCAGCACGTCCAGGCTTCACATTGCATGGGGATCCTCTGCCTGAGTTTTGGGGGTTGGTGAGTGAGCATCACATTCCATGTTTTTTAGGTATACTTTGACAACTGTGAATATGGAAAAGTGCAAAGAAAAGATAGGACCGAGGAATGACTGAAAACAGTGTCTAATGATCAGCAGCCACCGAAAGGGGAAAAGCAGCGCAAAAAAAAAAATGAATTGGAGATCTGCTGTGAGGAAAAGACGGGAAGAATAAGCGATGGGAGAATAATTGCTATTAGCAAGAGCAGACGGCAGGGATTGTGAAAGGTAGGGCTGAGAGGGATGAAAATGGAAAGGGTGGAAGAAGCCTTTGCCTGTTAGGAAATAAGGGTACTGTCTAGATAAGGCTGAAAGTGGCTCTGTGCTGGGAGACATGGGCATGCCTAAGTGATGCCTGGGAACCTCTCTGACCTCTTGCAAAAACTGTGGAATGAACCTGAATTTGTTTCAGGAAGGAAACAAGGTTTTGCAGTGGACTGCTGGAGCATTCAGTGTAAAAACTTCACAGCACTGTCTGTTCCAAAGCTGTATTGTTGGGGTGAGGGAAGATAAGGAGGAAAGCTGAGCAAAGAGTTTGAATGACTTGTAGTGAGTGCTCTTTACCTGGTGTTGCATTAGACTGGGAGAGGAACAAAGAGCAAAGCTTTGGGGAGGAAATTAAGGGTTGTTTTTTTGCTGCTGGGTTGTTTAATTTGTATTTTTTCTTTTTTCCATTTAACACTTTCTAAGAGAAATAACTACACCAAGTTCGTATCACAGTAGCAGAGTCAAGGGCCCTGAACATGCTGGTTGCTGTAAAAACACAAAGTAACAGAAGTTACCTTCTTATTTAAGACAGGATGGAACAAGTGGGTGTAAAAGCAATCAGAAAGAGGGGAGAAGGTGGTGCAATTTAACAGGCTATCCATGTACATAATTTGAGTGCTTGCAAGTCACTTCATTTTTAAAGATGTACTAATAGATGTGCTGCAGACCCTACTGTCCATCCACCTAGTGGCTCTCAGTTGGCAACTTCACTATTGATATCTGGGCATCATTCTAAGTGAGCACTTAAGGTTGAGTATCAGGGGAAGGTATTTATAGTTTCAGCAGAGTGGGTTGATAGCTATTCCAGCCCCAGATGGGAATTGGGTTACATGACAGGCTGCCTTCCAATTTTATCCAATACCAGCGATAAGGGGAAGGGGGAGGGAGGACAGCTGCAGCCGTATAGTCCTTCTAGGGTTAAAGATCCTAATGCTTTAAAGAGAATGTCTAAAAGAAAATTTCTTTCTGAAATAATTTATGGAAATGCCGTGCTCCCTTTGAAGGTTCCATGTCACTGCATGGCACTACGCAATGTTCTCTTTCTTCACCTGTCAGGCAAGGACCACCTCGAAGAGTCTCACTGCTGATTACTAGTTAATTGTCATTAATAAGTGACAACTGACATTATGGGGGCTTAATGCAGAGAGAACAGAAAAGAGCCACAGATATTCTAATGAGCTGACTCCTACGTGCCCTCTATTGTTGTCGAAAATGAGGAGCTGTCGTCATTGTTCAGGAGATGGGCTTCAATTGCTCTGGAAAAATATTCTCTTTTAATTTCTTTATGCATAGATAATTCCTGGTGCACTCTCTCACCGTCTGTCTCTCTTGCTCTTTCTTTCTCTCATACACACATACACAGACACACACACCTTTCTGTGAACGCAGGGAAAACTTCCCCTGAAGATATACTGTTTGTGTTAAGACACACTTAGATTTAGATATGTGCATGTGCAAGCATATGTGGACGCACATACGCAAGGAGCGCCTATGTGCAAACCAGCAGGATGTGTATTTTATTTGAAGACTCAGGAAAGGGGTGAGCACAGACAACTTCACTAAGAAAAAGGACCAAAAGGGGACAGCCAAAACTCTATGAGCTGACATATGAGGTTAGGACCAGGGAAGTCCCGTTCTGACCCTAGTGTGAGGAATTTCAAAATGATGGCAATGAGTGAACACAGATTTCAGATACAGGCACCTAAAATTAGGTCCTTGATCTTCATTTAAATAGCAGCATAATAATTTCAAGATTCTCAAAGCTGTCAAACAGACAGGAGCTCCCTGGGAGGCGGTGGTGGCTGCGGATCTCAACACTGCCTGCTGAAAGGCAAATCCACTCTTTGCACACTTTCTGAAAATCTCAGCCAGCAGAGGGCCAGGAATTTGGGGGAGATGATTTAATTAGGCACCAAGTTCTTGGATGCATTTCCTGAGAGCTTTTAAGAAAGTCAGGAATTCAGCTTACACCGGGCATCTATGACTGAGCCAGGAAAAACTGACTTCTGTACAATGCCAGATGAAATGTGTACATACATAAAAGAGCCTCTGTTACTTGGCGGACTTGAGAGAACCAGGCCACCAGCGAGAACCTCTCCAAAGCTCAGGAATCCCTCCTGATCCCCGAGGTCAAAGTCTAGGTGAAACAAATTGAAGCCAGCACTGTTCTTATGATGATGCCAACTTCTACCAAATTTGAAGCAATGCCATTACTTGCATCAAATCTCTAAGTATGGATGTTACTTGAGCTCTAAATTGTAGAATGGGATTTTTCTATTTTCACCAATAAAATCCAAGAGTTTCCATTCTGAATCAGTAAATTGCATGTCTGTATTGCTCACTAACATTTAAAGCTGCGTAGTTCTGCTTGAGAAGTGACTTATCCAGTGTCTTTCAGCTATCTGCACAAAGGGGAGAGCCCATCATTTTAAAGGGAATCTCATTTCCATTGCCTAGCTCAAGTTTAAAACTCAAGGCTCGCAGGAAAGAAAATGAAAATGAGATGCCTCTCTCATATTGTGCTTGGAGCAAAGACATTCATTAGCATTCTCTGTCTTGCTGCCTGCCAAGGCCCAAACAAAAGATACTGCCTGGAACAATGGCCTGAAATGAGGAACACAACTGAAGGAAACACAGGAAGCGTGCCATTTGCCGTGGTTCAGGGACCTGAAGCCAACATATATGGAGTCCCTGCACATCCAATAATGGAAAGCTGTCTTTTCCTTTACGCTGGGCTTCCCACTGAAGTCAATGGATGCTGTGTCTTACCTTGCTGCAGTGCAGTTTTGTGGGTCCTAATTCCCAGCTCACTATGTGACCTCAGACATGACCTCTATGTGGCTGAATCCACTCATCTTTTGAAGAGATGAGATAATGCCTGTGCAGCAGAGAAAGCTCCTGCTGTAATCTGTGGTGGAAGAGTTTGTAATGCTCTGTAGAAAGCATTTCTTGACATTGCCGGTGTCTTTTCAGTTATGCGCTGTCTTTAGAATTTCCTTTTGGAGAAGGCAGCTGAAAAGATCACAGTCCAAGCCATTTCAGCTCCCGAGGCAAGAGGTCAGCTTGGTGCTCTTTGTGGTGCTCCTCTACCTCCTTACCCTCTGGGTTAGGCAGCTCCTACTGCCCACTACTAAGCTCAGGCTAGGGTCACAGCTGCCAGGGCAGTTTCATATCCAAATCTATCACAACAGTTGTTACTGTCCTCATGATTCTTCCCTTCTTGCTTCATTTCTAGCTGTGGAAAAACAGTTCTGGCAGCTCCTGGAACGTCTCTGCCCCCTGGACCCCAGAAAATCTGATGTTGAATATTGGTGATGTCAGCTGACGTTAGTATGTTGATTGGAAAGGTGAAAGTTGGGTTCTAGATATGCTGGGTAGTTTATCGCTTTTCATAATATTGATCTTATTAATGGTAGTGGAATATAGCAAAAATTGATGTAATTGTTTCTGAGTGAAGTTGTTCCCTTCTGTCTGAGAGTCCTGTGGCATAAAATTGAACAATTGTTCTCCTGTCTTGTGTACTTCTTCCCTCTGAAATGAAAATCATCACCCTTCTTTTCTGTGTGTGTGCACTGGAGAGTCACTCAAGATCTTTCAGACATTTTAGCAAACACTTCCAAATGACTGGGACTCTGGTTGCAGCGTTCTTTAAATAATTTACAATCATTAAAATGACATCAGACTATCTCCAGTGCTGGCATTCTTTCCAGTCGCTGTCTCTCAAATGTCTATGTGGGATGAAGGTAAAGCTGAGTCTGCAGTGATGGATGTCCCTTACAGAAAATGGTTTAGAATAACCCAGGACACACAACAAAGCCAGAACTAGAGATAGTCTTATCTTGCTTTTAGAGCTGTAAATTATTTAAGGGAGCGCTCCAGCTCCAGGAAACTGAGGTTACAGCAAATATTAAGCTTCCTGTATGGCTATTTTTCTTGTGTCAGGTGGTGCGGCAGAGTTTATTCATAGGCATTCAGGGGCTGTGCAAATAATCAGCAAAAGAGGAAAATATTCTCTTTGTCTGTTTCTCATGTCAGATTTCTAGAGAATCAAGGATTGAAGTTTAGGACCTTTTTGCATTGAATTCGGATCAGTAAAAACCCCCCTGATGGCTAGAAAGCATTGCGCCAAACTAATAGATGCATTGTCAATAGAGATTATTACATCTTCATAAAATGCTCCAAGTAACAACATATAATTTATCTAACCAAATGCATGATGCTCCAATCCAATAACTGCTGATAACTAACTGATTCAAGAAACAACATGAGGAAGTTGAAATGCACAAAATGCTCGACGATTGCTTGAGCGGTCTGTCTTGTTCCAGCTGATGTCAGAAGTTTATGCATGTCCCTTCTGTTCCCATGCATCCTTGCATGGCAGCAGGGAGGACTTGGAAGATAGCTCCCCTCTGTCCTTAGGCATGCCTCCTGCATCCTTTGATCACCACAGAGCACAGAGATATCCCTGATTGGTGAAGGAAGCTCAGAACCCTGCCTCCTCTTCTAACCAGCATGGGAACTCAGTAGAGAGAGGGAGAAAAACAAAGGAGATTTTGTTCATATCAGAGTGTTAATTTCTTGAATTTGGAGGTGGAAAATGTATGGCTTGTTTTCTTTTACTTAGGTTGCTCCAAAACTAATGCTTCCTGTTTCTTTTCTTGGGAACCACCAGATACAGAAATTGCAGTGACTATTTGGTAGAGCAAATTCTCAACAGTGAATAAGAGCCTGCATGCCACACTTGTAAAAATCTGCAGCAATGGAGGTGACCCACTGTTTCACAGCAGCTATGACAGCATCATTGCTAGGAAAATGTTGCCTGTGCACTCCACCTTTCATTGTTCTGAACAGATTGAAGTCAGAAAGCACCAAATCAGGATTATACAATGGTGTGGTAGGATAGTTCAGCCAAGATTGGCAATGTGCTCCACACTCTTCAAACTGATATGGAACATGGAGTTATCATGTTGCAAGAGAAAGGTTATCTTCTTCTCTGGCTGGATTCTGGAAGTTTGAGCCTTCAGCTTAGTCAGCGTTGCAATGTAGTGGTCAGAGTTGATGGTGTGCCCTGATTGTAGGAAGTCCAGAAGTCCTTTCCTGTCCCAAAAGGCAGTGCACATTGCTTTACCCGCCAAGGGCTGTGACTTGAACTTCTTCGATGGGGAATTCATGTCACCACTTCATGTACTGTCATTTTGTCTCTGGCTCGTAGTGGTGATACCATGTCTCATCACTGCTAATGATGCAAACCAGGAAACTATCACCTTCAGCCTCATATCAGTTCAAAAGGTCCTGAAAAACTTGCATAAAATGTTCTTACTGTTTGTGTGTGAGTATTTACGGGGTCCATCTGGCACAAATTTTGCCATAATCCAACATTGCCACAGTTGTTTCCAATACTCTGTACACAGTTTCCTGGTCATAATCCCCCAGTATGAGTGGATGAGCTGATCAAGACACTCTTCATTTTGGGGTGTGACAGATGCTGCACATGGCCGTCTGGAACATGGCTTGTCTTTCACATGGCTGTCACCACCACTGAAAACTCACCTCCCACCACCTTGCTGTGCTCACATCTACTGTTTGGTCTCCATAAATGTTCAGTAAACACTGATGGATGTCAATGGGTGCATTTTTTCTGCATGGAGGAATTCAGTTCCACACCTTTGCTCCATACAAAACACTTCCATGTCAGATGCCATTTTGTAAAAACTGCCTCTTCTGCTGCCATCTGTCATATGATAATAACATGTAATGGGATGTTGGTGGGAAGGTTCAACCTCTACTGCCATACCAACAACATCTGCCTCTGATGTTGTGGGCCAACATAATAAAATGGGAGGCATTACTTTCGGAGCAGCCCTTGTAATGATTTTTGCCTTTGGTTTCTTTTTAATGTTAGGCTGGTGATGAGTAGGTAAAAATCATATTCATTTGTGATAAAGCATTTTTTATATACTGTATGTAACAATATGAGGAGATGGGGGTAGAATTTCAAAGCGGTACCTTTCTTTGGTTCCTTCCCTTTCAATAGCTGTTGTTTTGATTACTCTGCGCCTTAGGCTATCATTAGAATCTTTTTGTGTGTGGAAGTATTAAGTCCATAAATATGAAAATAAGCCTGTAATTGACCCATGGACTGAATTTATTTCCATTAGATTCTTCTTCTAGTATAAAAAGCACAAACTGGAAGAGTGATATTTATGTGTGTATGAAGCTCCCAGCTCTGATGGTATATCATATATTTGATAACAAGGTTATGCTCTTAAAGGGACTACTCAGCAAGACAGGGTGGGGAAAACAGGTGTCTTATTTTAGTTTTGAAAGCAAAATTGGGCACAGCCATAAAACACATGCACAGCACATACCATTATTTTGATTAATCGGACTGCTCGAAAACAGCTCATAATGAAAGCTGATCAGCATGTCCCAATCAGTCTCATTAGGCTCCTCCGCAAACACCTGGAGAAAGGCAGCCAGCGGAGGGTACTTTGGAGGCAAGAGGAGCTGAGTGATCTACCACTGCAAACACCAGGGTTGCCACACCTGCTTGTGTGCTTTAATGGAGCTTTACAGGATGTGGGGAGGTTTCTCAGCTAAATGGCACATAAAGCTCAGCTGCCTTCCAGGGAGGCGGTGTGCTGCTGCCATGCCCTATGCATCACACGTAACATTCCAGTTGTTGCCTCTGTTTGTGGCCACAGCTGTAGCTCTGCTGAGCTACTACAAAAAGTTTTCCAGGGATGCTCTTGTTTTGTTTTGTTTTTTTTTCCTTCTGGATTTTTCCACCTTTCTGCTGTGCGTAGAGGCCATATGGTACAGCTGTTTCATTGAGACCCACAGAAACATCCCATGCAACCAGTATATGGGGAAGAAAATGAAGGAAGAAGGGCACAAGGTGGGTGAGCTTATTTCATAGGGCAACGTCTGAAAATATTCAGGGCTTGGGCCATGAGATGGGCAACAGCCTGTTACTGCCACAGCAGCCTGCTCTCTGACTGACTTGTCTGTGGAATTCTATGTAATTTCCCCATCTCCCAGCTCTCTCTCTTCTGTTTTTCCTTTATGTGCAAGGAACTAATCATTGCATAGGCCAAAGGGACTGGTGCGATTATACATAGTGTAATTGAGAGGTCTATGTTTTTGTTTGTCTAACTTAAATTTAAATTTGTGTTAAGATGGTAAAAGGTAGAGGGGTCTTGCAATGTCCTCCCCATTTGTTTCTCCCTGTAGCAGTAGCCACCATTATTTGCACCACTTTGAATTAATGGCCAATTGTCCTATCATAGTCTAAGAAATATGACGGGCTGTGAAACCAGTCCCAAGTAAGACTCTGAGTAACTAGCATATCTAATTAAAAAGAAATGGAACAGTGGCAAGTAAAATTAGTATTTGGTTTATTGACAATGCTGTGAAAGGCACACAGGAGACTTGGATATGAAACTCTTCCCTCATAAGGGAGGATGTCTCTGCAGTATGTGTCCGAGGATGACTGTACAAAAATTATTTGAAACATCAACTACATTCTCAGCCAAGTGTTTCCCTCCATGTGAGACCTTCCTGCTGCTGGATAGGCTCTCATTGCTATGCAGAGCGTGTGTGGAATGGTCTCTGATCTGCACGTAGTAAGCTATGCTGTCTCTCCGTGGAAGAAGTCCATTCAAAAATGATGTCCAACCAGCGCTAACAAAGAGGAGCTCTTCCTGCACTGCTGATTTTTTGTATTTTTTTTTTTTTCTTGAGTGCTGTAGATCAGATTGTGGTATAAAGATGGGCTCACATTGCACAGTGGGTACTTCTGACCATAGAGAGAGGCACATCCAGCCCTGTAATCAAGCAGAAGATGTAATGATGTGGACATTGTGTTGCCAACCATCACAAAACTCTTATAGATGCTGAAGCTATGAGTAGTACCTTACCAGGGCACAGCACCTTGTGGTCATTCATGGTTTCATCCAAAATTTTGCTATGCCTGGAATTGATTTGGAAGCCCTATTGCATGTAGCCAGGTGATTAGAAAAGAAAGATGTAAGTGAAGTTTCTGTCCTTCATCCTTGCTCCCACAGGACTTCTGATGGAGGAGAAGAGTGGCAGCAGGAGTGCCCTGGGGATGGTTAACTTTCTGCAGCACAGGACGCATTTTTAGCACAGAGTGGAAGAGTAGCCACACAACTCCTATTAACAATAACGTGATTGCGTGTGTGAGTTCTATTCACTGTACTGAAAATTTACCCCTAAGGGTCCACATAAATTTGAGCTGTTGGCCGTGTGAAATGTTCTTTTATGGGCAATAAGGACACCAAGAGGCAGCTACATGTTTTCCTAAGCCTTGGCCATATACCAGTATTTGTCTGCATAATTCTTCAATTTTTCTTCCCAGATTCTTCATACAATGCACACATTGCTTATAGAGCGCAGGAAAAAAATGGTTTTAACAATGGCATACTTTGTTATTAAATTAGGCCTTGGAACTATAATTCCCTATCTCTGGCATTTGATGAGAAACCCTCTACAATGTTATCAAACTAATATATTGTAGCAAATTCTATATCTGCTTCCTGTGCCACATACAATATGAACTGCATGAGAAAGAGCTAACTTCCTAAAGGATTTTTTTTCTCTCCCTATTTCTCACTATGAAGCAAACAGCTTGCTGGCAGGTCGAGCATTCGTGCTGCTGAATCTTACCTTTGATTTGATTATGCAAATGGAGAGGGGCTGTACTGTGGTACATCCTGAGAAAATTTAATTTCCACTTTACACCTAAAACTCTCAACCCACCAAAAGATTAGCAATTGTCAATAATGCTGCGTGCTCTTCCTCTCTCTCCTTCTCTCCCTCTTTCTTTCCTCCTCATTTTACTTGTCTTCCCACCCTCCTTTCCCTCGCAGCGTTATCAGGCTGTCTCTCCAACAACTGGAGCAAAGAGTTGTGCAGGGGAGGCATACATCCTCTCTGCAGACATGTTCAGCATTCTGAACTCCACCATTGTAAACAATGGACATGCATGTATTTTAAAAAGAAACTTGGAGTAATTTATCTTAATTTTAAAAGTGACTCTTCCTGCTCAGGCTTTTCCTTTTTTTTTTTTTTTTTTTTTTACTCTTGGAATACTGCACATATAAATCCTCAGACAATCTCCTGGTGATTCATATTAATACACTTGGGGAAATGGTTTGGATTCAAAACAAATGTTCTTGCAAATGTAGCTGTCTCATCTGCCTCGTTTCCTAGATCCCCCAAACCCAACTGGATTAACTCTTTAATGCTGGGAAGTGGGAATGGACTTCTTCTGCGGTGCTTGGGGTGACCACATGAGCCCTGCGGGAGGAGTCACACAAGTGGTGTTGGACACCTGTGCCCCAAAGGTGCAGGGAACAGAAAGAGTTGTAGCAGGAATTTGCTAATCACCGGGCTCTTTGTGTTGCTGTGGGTCTGCTGGGTTATTCCCAGCTATTTCACGCTGTGACTGAACGACAACAGAGATCCAGATCTCCTGTATCAGGAGGTTATACCTGAGAAGAAGAGTTATGACAAATCTTGCAAGACACTTTGGAAAAAGCCAAATTTCTCTGTTATTTCTTTGGCTTTTCCTTCCTTCTACTGCCCAGGAAGTGCTAACTCCACGCACCTCACATTCTGAAACAGTGACACAATGAGGTGTTTGCTCTGTATAAACCCCTTTGCTTGAAAATTAAATTTTAATTGAAAAGGAGGTCTCTGAAGAGATTCCCAGCTACAGTGTCTGCCCAATTACAGCAGTGCAGTATTTGCAGTGGAAAGTTGTAAGGGTTAGCTGCAGCTCATGTTGTTTGTGGGAAATACCTCCAACTCAGCATCAGCATTCAGGTCCATGCCTATGTTTTTATGCTCAAAACAGGAGATTTCATGCATTTAACATCAATTTTATGCGGTACAGATCTTGCTCTACCTGGGCCTGAATGTAGCTGCCTGGCTCCGCTTTATTTATTCTGAATCCAGTGTGAACAAAATGTTTGCATCTGTTGTTTGCAGGGCGGCTGCCTTTGCCGCATGTCTCTGGGTAGCAGCTCAGTGCCTGAGCCGGCTTTGCAGGCATCGTGAGTCATGGAAGGGGAGCACTGGGTTTGGTCGCTGCATTGACTCCCTGACAGAACCCCACGTTGCTGCTCGCATCAGCGTGTGCCAGCAGCTCTGGTTGTGATCTCTTGTTTGTCTCTTGAGCGAGATGAAACTAACACGATGAGAGCTGTCTACAGCTAGTCACACGTCGGCATGTACGCGTGGGTTGTTTTTGTGGTCATAAAACTTTGCGCGGTGTAGAGCAGCAAGTGTGTTAGAATGATACCTGATAACAATGCTGCATCTTTATGATGTGTCAGGCTCTGTTCTGATGGATCCGCTTGCTTTTCTTTTTCTTCCTCAGGGTGCTCTGACTTCCAGAGGAAACGCGGGATTTTACCATAGAAGTGAGGGCACAGCTTCTCAGCCTATGCCAGGAGCAATGTCATACCCCAAAAGAGAGCAATCCGTGAGGTAAGCAGGGGTCATAGCGGTATGTGAGCCCCCCAGAGTGAGCATAGGTACCTTTTTCTTTTTCTTTTTCTTTTTTTTTTTTTTAATTTCCAAGCAAACTGGGACTTCTTATAAAAAAATTGAGAACAGTGTAATCATCAACTCCTGAGTGTGCACAGTACTTCCCACCTTTCCCCCAAGGAAATTTCGTAAGAGATTTTGATAAGCCTTGTTGGAAAGCTCTATCACCTCAGTTCCAAAGCAGCTGTTACAGTGTGGGTGCTGCTTTACAGAGCCAGTCCTAAGCTGTGCTCCAAGGGAAGGTCTTAGGGCAAGATATAAAAACAGGATGCAACTGAGTGATTTAGAAGGAAGAAGGGAGGAACTCTGAGTAAATGGCGCGCTACTGCCCCGGGAGCCAAAGGACGCAAAGACTGAGAGGGGCGGTGAGGTCCAGAGCAGCAGAAAAATGAGTGGGCAGGCGAGCAGGCGAGTTTTTGATCAGAAGGGTTGTGAAAACACTGCCTGTGGTCAGATAGGGGCCACAAGGCCTATTTTTCAAAGCTGCCCATTACATGATGGAAGTAAGCTAGCACAGGACCCAGGCTAGCTGCTGGACTGTTGAGTGGGAAAGAATTGGTTTGGTGGTGGTAGTCTAGGGTCATGGGAACACCACCAGTTGCTGTCACAGGTAAAGAAATTCTGGTAGAATTACAGATCAGGGAACAAGCAAATCTGGCCATCTTTCAGCTCTGCAATTGATTTCCGTGTACCTTAGTGGTTTCCCATCCTTCACTATGTGCAGAAATCCAAAGTCCCCTTTTCCCTCTGGTTGGACCTCTCCAGCTACATCACCATGGCCTTCTCTGTGGGTCTGTGATGTGAAAAAAAAACAACACAAAGTCACCTGTGCCTCAGTAGCAAAGCAAGTCTTGTGGACAGAATGAAGTGACAAAGAAGGTTGCCTTACTTTCTTTGAAAGTTATTTTATTCTGTTTTCTGAAGTACTTGCTCAATGATGCTTTATATGTTCAAAGTGGGTGCTCTGGGAGTGGTGGATTTGCGTATGCCCATGGACAGAGCCCTTCCTATAGGTAGTGTAGCTGTGACAGCTCAGGATGTGCAAGGCTGCTGCTCCTTTCTTTCACAGAATTGCAGAATCATTAAGGTTGGATGAGATCTCTAAGATCACACAGTCCAACAGTCAGCCCATCTCCACCATGCCCACTGACCATGTCCCTCAGTGTCACATCCACACTGTCCTTGAACACCTCACGGGACAGTGACACCACCACCTCCCTAGGCAGCCTGTGCTCCTTTCAGAGAAGGAATTTTTCCTAATACCCAACCTGAACACCCCATGGTGCAACTTAAGGCCATTCCCTCTCATCCTACTGCTGTTACCTGGGAGAAGATGCCAACCCCCACTTCATGACAATCTCCTTTCAGGTCTTTGTAGAGAGCAATAAGGTCTCCCCTGAGCCTCCTCTTCTCCAGACTGAACAATCCCAGCTCTCTCAGGCACTCCTCATAAGACTTGTGCTCCAGACCCCTCACAGCTTTGTTGCCCTTCTCTGGACCCGCTCCAGGGCCTCGATGTCTTTCTCGTAGTGAGGGGCCCAAAACTGAACACAACAGTCAAAGCGCGGCCTCACCAGTGCTGAGTAAAGAGCTCCCACACCACATCCCAGGTACTCTCTACTAGTTGTACCAGGAGTCTCCCCAGAGTTTTCCAGCAATCCCTGTGTACACCCAGCTGCTGCTGACTCCCGTCTCCTTCTCCCTTCATATCCCCCAATTTCTGCAGAGCAGGAACGTCTCTCAGCTGTCTTCTCATGCCCTGATCGATTTTGGGCGTGGGCTTCCTGCACAAAGCAATCTGTGACAGGCTGTGGTGTGATCGCTGCAGGCAGCCACAGCTCACAGTAAATGCAATTCTTACCCTAACGCTTGTTGCTTATTAACACGTCGGAGGCCTGATCCTGAGTCCTTTGAAGCTGATGACAAAGTTTCCATTGAACGTAGCAGGAGGTGGAAGGGAGGGGGGGACTTGCTGCTGGAGAAAAACAAAACGTTGTGGTACTGAAGTCACTTGAAGAGCATAAAAACAGCTGTCCTGAAGCTTTGTGGTTTTGCCTCCCCTTATTTTTTTCCCTTAAAGCCGGATTTCCTCATTAAGGCTTAATTTTATAAAAGCTGCCGAGTGATAACCTATACCTGATTTCCAGCCACGCCAGTGGCCATCTTCATGGTGGCTGTGCATGGTGCTCATAGCTCTGCTCCTGCATTTGGACAAGGGGGAATGGCTTTAAACTAAAAGAGTGGAGAATTAGGTGAGATATTAGGCAGAAATTCTTTACTCAGAGGGTGGTGAGATGCTCACACAGCTGCCCAGAGAAGCTGTGGTGCCCCATCCCTGGAGGCGCTCAAGGCCAGGTTGGATGGGGCCCTGGGCAGCTGAGCTGCTGGGAGGCAGCCCTGCGCATGGCATGGAGTGGGGCTGGGTGGACTTTAAGGTCCCTTCCAACCCACACCATCCTGTGATTCTGTGATTCTATGATTTGCCACACCTCTGCCCTGCCTCACCATGGCATCAGGAGTGGGCACCAAGCTGTGGGGCTGCCACTGCCCAGGCCTCGGCCACCTCCCTTTGAAATTGCTACACTGGAGATGGTGATGGCCAAGGACATGCTCTCCCACCTGCTGCAGTGCCTCTGCAGGATCTCCTCAGTGGAGATGTGTCCCTATCCCCATTCCTTGGTGCCCTAGCCCTGTCTGCACTCAGGGGCTGTGCTCTGGAAGCAGCCTGTGTGCTGAGGCTTTGCAATCCCCTTCTGAGAGCTGGAACAGTGCCTCAAGCTGAGCAAGCTCTGGGCCTGGAAATCTCTCAGCCTGCGTTGCTCAGGTTCCAGCGCGCTGCCACCTCACCTATTGAGCTAAATTTCCCATTACAACTTGAATTTAAATATTCTAATAAATTTGTTTTAGAAACTCTTACTGCTCCCCTGTGCCATTTGCAGGGAAACACTCTCTGGGTATTTTTTTTTTCTGGGAGATGGAGATTTCTTTGTGCTTAGGGTGACTGATTGAATTTTACCTGTGCTAAATTATATTTGCACATTCTAGTAATTGCAAAGGGCCACACAGAGAAACAAAGCATTGACTGCCGTTGTGCTGGGATTTCCCAGATGTATAATTTCAAATTGATATGAAAAAAAACCTTGCAATGCATTAATAATAGCAGAAAATGCAACTTGGTTGGCCAGGGGTGAACAGAGGCTTTTTTTCTGAGCTAAAAAACAAGCTATAGACCTCAGGTGACTAGCATTTATTGTTAGAATGGGTTTTCTATTGCATACCTTCTGAAACACAAAATAAAGATTTATACTGACCAACTTTGCTGTGTATAACAGATCCGGATCATACCTGGAAAACAGTGGGTTTTTATTTTGTTTTGTATTTGTTTGTTTTCTTGGTAGTTTTCTTTCTACTTTTTTTTTTTCTTTTTCTTTTTTTTTTTTTTTAATCTGAAAGCAGGTTTGTTGGTTTTTTTTTGTCTTGTTCAAATGCACTTTTCCATTATTCAGGCTTCTGGCAGGTCACCTGTCCTTTTCTCCTGCACAGTATTATCACATGGTTGGAAATATTATGACACTGAAAAAAAAAAGAAGTCTTTGGCAAAGAGCACGTACTTTTCAACTAGTGTCAGAATGCAACTCAAATGAGATGGAATAATGCTCAGTAAAATACTAACGGGGTATCTACATGTTTATTAATAAAGCACAAAGACTGGCTTTTTAAAGGCATGGGCTAATAACAGAGGTTGGGTTTTCCAACTCTCGGGACCAAAATTCCTGATAGATATTAAATAATATAAAACATGGCCCTGTTGGAGCGGGTCCAGAGGAGGCTGTGAGAATGATCAAAGGGCTGGAGTACATCTCCTCTGATGACAAGCCAAGTGCTGGTGCTGTTCAACTTGGAGAAGAGACAGCTCTGAGGAGACCTCACTGTGGCCTTCCAGTACTTGAGGGAAACTTGTCAACAGAAGGGAGACCAACTTCTTACATGGTCTGGTAGTGACAAGACATGGCAGAATGGTTTTAAACTAAAAGAGTGGAGAATTAGGTGAGATATTAGGCAGAAATTCTTTACTCAGAGGGCCGTGAGGTGCTGGCACAGCTGCCAGGAGAAGCTGTGGTGCCCCGTCCCTGGAGGCACTCAAGGCCAGGTTGGATGGGGCCCTGGGCAGCTGAGCTGGTGGGAGGCAGCCCTGCCCACGGCATGGGGTGGGGCTGGGTGGGCTTTGAGGTCTCTTCCAAGCCAAACCATTGTGTGATTCTGTGATTCTTTGTTAGAACACACTGCTGGGGCACAGAGCTCTACCTGGATCTCCGCAGGACTTCAGTATGGTTTCTCACGTGCCTGGAGCACACACGTGTTGAGCATAAAGGCTTCACTGAAACCATGCTAAAAGGACAAAGTATAGGCTGGAGGGAGATGGAGAAACCAGATATTAGTACATCACTCTGAGCAGGAACCCTAACACCCTGCCAAGCTGTGGTGACATTTTCTAAAAGGGGTATTTACCAACCCAAATTCTAGCCTTGGGATGTTTCTACCTGGGGATCTGGCTCACACACTAGTGTGCCTGGTTTACTCCATGGAGCAAACAATGAGTGGTGGCTAAAGATCACCTTTTGGGCTATCACTGCTGAATATCACCCATCAGAATCATCATGTTACTCCCCTTGGGTTAGAAGACAAGCCTGACAGCCCAGTCGTGGGGAGCTTTTCCAGGGGCTGGGTGATAGTCCTTCTCAAACACTGGGGGAAAGATGCTCTGCTGCAAATGCCACTCAGTATCAGCAGCAAATCTCTGGGCTCACTTCTTATTTTAATGCTGGCAGCAGCTGTAGCTGGAAGCCACAGCCTCGCCTGTGCCTTCTTCCCTTCCACTTTAGACTCTGGGAGTGTGCAGCCCTACTATCACTGCCTTCATGCTCTTGCAAATTTTAATGCATTATTAATAATTTTGTAGCATATTTCTTCAAGCTCTTTAGCAGAAAACGTTATTTCAGTGCTGAGTCTGATAAGAGTCTTAGCCACCATGTGCACTATTTCCAAGCTACCACACAACCTGAGCTTTTAATTTGTTCCCCCTGTTCAAACACAGGAAGGACCTTCTGAGAATAATATTTCTCATTATCTGATTGCTTTTGTGAATTGTTTCCTGCATTTCTAGGTATGCTTATCATTGGATCATAGACAGTACAGATGGGAGACCTATTAACAAATCTTGCACATGCTCCCCTTCTTGCCCCCACAATGAGACACCATTTAATTTGTGGAACATATTCACATCCAGATAAACCCGTATTTGTGCTTCAGGGAAAAATAACAATATCAGGGAAAAACAACAACAACAACAACAAAAACCAACAAAACCAAACCAAACAAGCAAACCTACCGAAATGTTTTCACAATTGCTGAAGAAAGAAATCCATCCCTGGTCTCAAGTCACCTTTGGCTATCACAGATTTCCTGCAAAACTGGCATGATGCCTCTGCTGCTCCAGAAAGGTGCTCAGATGAGATGTGTGATGGATCCCTTTCTCACCCTCACTGGAGAAGCTGGGTGTGGAGATGGGAAAAGGCCGAAGTCAGCTGAAAATTGTTGTCAGAAAAAAGACGTTCACTGTGGGCCCAGGAGCTGCCTGGTGCCAGTGATGGTAAAAGGGACTTACAGAAAGATCTGTCAAGAAAGGGAGATTGACAATTTCTGACTGAAAACGTATTTGTTGAAAAATAGTAAGCTGACAAAACCGAAATACTTCAGAATAACACTTCATCTTCTTCAGAACATCCTGAGTTTTGATAAAAAATACAAAAATGAAAATGCCTATATAATTTTCTGCAAGTGTTAACAGTTTTTTCAACTGACAAATCAAAATTTTCTCTCATTTCTCTAAGTGGATTCTATTTTATTACCACCAAAAATCTAAAGGGGGGTAAAACCAGAAAAAGTGTGTGGGAGGAAAAGATGCTGGCACATTTATTTTTATTTTTTTAATACATTATTTCTGGGGAAAAAAAAAAAAAAAAAAAAAAAAGGTGGGGAGAATAATTATTGCCTCATTCTCCCCATGGAAGAAGAAAAAAGAGAGAAAAAAGGAAAAAAAAAAAAAGCTGTACCTTTGTATTTCAAAATGTTGTGTTTAGACATTGCATGAAAATATTCAGAAAGGACTGAAATCTTTTCTTTCTTCCTTGTACTTCGTATTCATACTGGCATTGATATGCATTGTGTCATTATATGTGCAATACTTAACAATTGCAAAGACAAATTGCGCAGCAGTGGTTGCTCATCTCCTATCTCCTACTGAACAGGAGAAAGTCATTTATGGGAGTAACGAGGATTTCATCTGTCCTCCCCAGAACGTGAAGGAGGGGCAAAAACGCACCCCCACATGATGCCTGAGGCTATTGGTTTAAGAATAATACTACTGCCTGATGTCTGGCCACTCAGGTCTTCGTGAGAGATGCTTCTCATGCAGAGCCTTGCTATGTTTCACATCACAGTGTCTTCAAGCCATTACAGTCAGGTTGAAATTTTGAGTCTTTTTTTTTTTTTTTTTTTTTTTTCTGGATGATTCAGAGTTCCTTCCACATTGTAGACAAATAATCCATTTTGAACGACCTGGAGCATGAACCCACAGGTTCTGTGTGCATGGTGGCCATGGAGCTGATGGAAGGAACGAGTGCAGGAAAATAGCATGGTTTGGACCATGCTTTGTCAGCTAAGCACCTTGTGAGGTCTGACCTCCTCCAACATCTGTTTTCATGGTCAAAGGATGAAGGGGGAGATGACAGTCTTGGATAACTAACTGGCTTGACTGTCTCCTAAAGGGCAGCACCCATTTTATTCTGTCTTGCAGGAAACTCAAAAGCTCATCTTCAGACCTTTGCCTGCTCCCTGCTAAGACAGATGGGAAGAAGCAACCCTTTGCTAATTCCCTTGCAGATATTGCTTCCTGCTCTTTAATTAGCAGTGCTGGGCCTAATGGACCCTAATGTGGTCCATGTCCCCTCTGTCACCTTTGATAGCAGATGGCGAACCACAGTCAGGATGCCTCCTAGCCCTCAGGAGGAGTTCCCCATAACCAAGAATGCTCTCATCCTGACATGGTATTTGCTTGTCTAAGCCAGATGTGTATGATAAAACAGCATTCATACAATGATACAAATTTCCAGTGATGGCTTCTCACAGGTTGGGGAAAAGCTCCTTGTTGCACTGGCAACAAACTGCCCAGAGGCTGTGCAGTCTCCTCGGCAATCTCCAGCCACCACCTGGCCATAGGCCTGGGCACCCTGTTCTGGGTGGCTCTGCTCGAGTGGGGGTGGGACTTGATGGGCCCAGAGGGCCCTGGTCACTTCAGCCATGCTGTAACTCTGTGAAAAACAATGATTGAAAAAATAAAGGGGGAGACAGGAAAGAAAGTAGTGCCAGTTGGGAGGACCTATCCTGCAAATCTGTGTGGCTGGCTGATTGCTGCAGCAGAAGCCACAGTGTAAATATGCTGCACTTTTTTTTGTTGACTTTTCATTTTTTTTTAATTACTAGCAAGTTGGTAATGGCATGCAGAATCAGATCCTGCTTCCTTTCACACTCCAGACACTCATGTCTTGACCACAGAGCCATAAAATTATCAAAGGAAAATATTATTGGCTGTAACCACCTCAGTAATATTTTTACAACTCCTGATTGACCACAAATCTATATTTAATAAGAAAAACAAAGCAAACACACACCCCATTCACTTCAGTGGGTCCTGTACATTGGACTGGGGAAATGCTTTTGTTCTGCAGGGAGGAATGAAAAGCAGACCGTGCCTAGGAAAATATGCTTATTTTATCCATGACAGGAAAAAAATATATATAACTTTTCCTTTTTAGGTATTTTCATGAATTGTGCTAGGCTTCATCAGCTCACTGGTCTCTTCCTAAATTACTGCAAATATTGTACTCTACATATTCATTATAGTGGTACGTTAGAGAGAGACCTGAATTTTTGCAGTATGTTAAATGACATAATTCTGAAGTTAAGTTTGGGTAAAAAAACCTACCCTGCATGGATTTGGATTCCTGAAGAAACAACACAGCCTGGAACCACCTTGTCTTCTCCATTTCATTTTTTGAGGCAGCGAGTTCCTTCTTTTTATGTGAGTCCAGAGAAGGGCAATGAATCTGGTGAGGGGTCTGGAGCACAAGTCTTATTGGGAGCAGCTGGGGGAACTGGGATTGTTCAGTCTGGAGAAGATGAGACTCAGGGGAGACCTTATCACTCTCTACAGTGATCTGAAAGGAGGTGGTAGTGAAGTGAGAGATGGCCTCTTCTAGGTAACAGCAATAGGATGAAAAGGAATGGCCTTTTCATCCAAAGTTGCATCAGGGGAGGTTCAGGCTGCATATTGGGAAAAACTTCACATAAAGAGTGGTGAGGCAGTGGCACAGGCTGCCCAGGAACTGGTGGAGTCATTGTCTCTAGTGGTGTTCAAGAAATGTGTGGATGTGGCACTGAGGAACGTGGTCTAGAGTATTCGCAGGCATGGGCTGGTTGTTGGACAAGATGGTCTTAGTGGTCATTCCAGCCTTAATGATTCTCTCTGATTCTCTGATTCTGTGTGTCTAGAGAGCTTATAAGGAAATCAAGGATAACTGTGAGCATTGAGGAAAACAGTTGCAAATACTGGAAAGATTCCCTGAGGTACAGCAGAGGCTTAGAGTTTCCACAGGGCCTCCAAAACAATACATTTCCTGCCATTAGAATGGGCCTGGATGCTGCCTTACCCTTGGTTCATATTCAAGCTGCTGAGGGCACTTGGGTTTAGCAAGGGCACATGCTGATGCTCTCAACTTGCCAAGAAAAGTTTTCCCCTGGGTACTTTACTGTGTGCAGTGGGAACACCAGCCTGCCTCTCCGGGCCCTGCTGCAGAAAAGCTCCGAGCAGCTACCTTGTCCACACCACTATACTCTTCATAGGTTCTCAGTCCATTTGCTGTCCTCTCACCAGCCTCTTTTATTAGCTCTCCTTGCCTTACTCGTCCTTTTCTTGCTTGTAGATGACCTGCTGTACTGATGCAGCCTGTCACCTCTGCGCCTTGTGGGATGGTATTTCTAACATGGCTTGTGCGAGTCTGTTTCTCAGCCTATCTCAGTCAGCAGTTTCTAGCTAAAGGAGTGGAAAATCATATTGCCTTTTCCTGCTTGCATGAAGGAAAAATGAAGTCTCTCCCGTTTTTTTTTTTCACTATGTAGCATAGCAAAGCCAAAAGTTGCTACTTTTATCGAAAGCTGTGTGCATAACTGACTTTTCAGTTGGCTGGCTGCATTGAAATATTGGAGGAAAACAGTCTCTCTGCTTGATCTGAAACAACGCTTTTTAGTTTCTTAGGAAAATGGGGAAAAAATCTGAAAAAATTAAGTTGAAGCCAAGTAAAACATTTCATTTTACTTAAAATAAACATTTTCTTCACTATAAAATGAGAATTTCCAGTGTTTTCTTTTTGTGAAGGAAACCAAAAATTTTCTTTTTTTGGATAGAGCCAAAATATTTCAGTGAAGAAAAAGAATCATTTTTATCTATGGGATATTGTTCTGTCCCTACACTTGACTCTGCCCAGGGCTTTTGAGTCTTCAGTTTGACAGGAGCTTGGTGAGGACTCTGACAGGAGTTCCTGAAGAAGGAACCAAATGAGAAATTTGCATCAACCCCTCCCAACTCCTTGACTATCTAGTTATGTGTCTTTTCACAATTTAACTCTGCAAAATAAATTTGCCCTATAAAGTATACGGAATGTATGACAAAAACAAAATTAAAGACACATGTTTATGAACAGCTTCACATCCTTCCTCAATTTAAGTGCTGCAAATATTTTTGTCTTTTGTTTCATGACTTGGACAGTGTTAAAACACTGAAGCACTTTCATTCACACATCGTCAACTTGCAGGAAGAAAATAAAAAATAATTGTGCCAGCAGCTTTGATAATATGTATGTGACAAATACGGCAATGCAATTAAAAAAGTGCTGTAAAGTATGGCCTGCTGGACCTTAAGCCTCTGAACGTATCCCATGAAGAGCAAATGCTGTGCTCTTGATGAGAATTTTACTCTTCCATGCATTTAAGATCATCTGCATTTAGTTCCCGTTAAAAAATAGTTTTTGCATTTTGTGTTTTAGTAGAAGCCAAAGGAGTTCAGTTACTACAACTTTTCCCAAGGTAGATAAATGCAAATATAAAAGTTTCTCCATGGTGAGTGCCTTGGATGATCCTACAAGTATGACCAAGCCCATTTTCCCTCTGCAATCTCGTTACTCTTCTTCAGTCCCACACGTAGCCCTCTAGAGCTTTCTCTTGGCCCAGCTTCCTGGGACCCAATGCATAGTGGTCAAGGAGATGCCCATGCAGGTGAGCCTTGGTTCTTCTGCCCTGTCCCCTGCTCCTCTGACACAGCCTGGGCTGAGATCAATACGATGGAAATGTCATCTCTTCATCACCAGGGAGGGAAAGCTGATATTAAGTTTTAGCAGTCAATGCTCACAGTGACAGAAATTGATACACGTTCCTTGTGTTATTTCAAGGCTTGAAGCTGTTTGCAGCTGTGTCTTTATCAGAAATTCTTGCCTTTCTCCTTCTGTCAAAGGCTTTAAAATTACTTTATATTTGTAGCTTTTGAGCAGCTGTATCTCACTGCTCATATTCTTTAATATGCTGAAATGTTGCGAAAACACTCTGGCCAAGGTAGTATGCTTGAAAACATCCCCAGCCAGTCCTAGCCCAAGCTGAGTGTATGGTGAAATAGCTCATAAATACACCCCCACATAATTGTTTTACTTATGAAGATGTAGCCTATCCTAACAGGTTGTGAAAGCAAGAAAGCAGCAGCTGAAAAGAGAGCATGGTAAAATCATATCTTTTCTCCCTAAATCTCAGTCCTATCACCTACCAGAAATCTACTGCAAAAGCATGGGTCACTCAGTGTGGGGTCAGCAGTGGCACTGAGAACACTGGGTAACCAGTTCCTCGGTTCCTCAGGATCAATGAGTGGGAGAGCGATACCTTAGCATGAGATTGTGCGCAAGTTACCAGCTGAAACATATTCATACAAAAGGTTTGTCAAACAAGGCAAAATAACAAATGCATTTATAAAAAAACAACGCATTCATTAACAGGAAAGAGAGCTAAATTAGTTGAATAAATAATTCACCTCAAATTTCTCAGTTCTGTTTCGCACCAAACATTTACATTAACCTTCTAATTCTTCAATCTGCCAAAGCTCTGGGAGGATTAAAGCCAAGTGAAAGCAAAAATAAAATACACTAGGAAAAGCATTCAAGTATCTCTTGTACCTCACATACACGGAGTGGCTGGCTGTGTCTCCATAGAAGCTTTTTTTTCCCTGAGATTTCCATTGCAAGACCAAGTTTTTGGGGCAGCTAACAGAAATGATTAGGCCACATCCCATCTCTACAGAAAGACTCACAGCTAGGTCTT
The DNA here is from genome assembly GCA_030625065.1 of Alectoris magna. Lineage (NCBI taxonomy): Eukaryota > Metazoa > Chordata > Aves > Galliformes > Phasianidae > Alectoris > Alectoris magna. Next base: position 58,367,747 of record CM060561.1, read on the forward strand.
ATACAACTGTGTGTTTTCACCATTCATACCCCCAATTCAGCACATGCTTAAGTGGAGAGCATATTCATCTCCTGTGGTGGCTTCTATGAAGAGCTGCAGCAGTTGCTCAAGCAGATATTCTGAAGTAGGGACTTAGATGCGTTTAAGGAAATGTCACCAAATGGTGAGAGAGTTTCTCAAATAAACAAAAAAAAACAAAAAAAACCCAAAAAAAACAAAAACAAAAAAACAACCAAACAACCAAACAAAAAACCAAACCAAAGTATACAAGACCACTTTATCAGAGTCTTAAATAACAAAGTATTAAAGTTGTTGATAATTGGGGATATCATTGACAGACTTCAGCCTCCTTAGAGGTTCTCTTTAGGTGCTAGCTGGTTTAGAAACACGGGTTAACAAAGTGCTGTTGTGTTGGTTTTGCCTAGTGCAGCTCTACAGCAAATATACAGCAAACCCAGTGCTCATGTCCTGTGCCTGTCCCCTCATGACGAGCCTCCAGTTTTGCTAAGACCAGAGCATTGGCTAAGCAATGTTATTTCCAATCAGTGGAGTCAATATTGCTGTATTGCCATTGCAACATTGATTAAACAGTTAAAATATATCATTACAAAACCAATGAAAGTACAGCACTTTGAAGCAACTGCTCTCTACTGTTTCCAGTCCCTTCCACAGAAAGTAATAAAAAGTGCAATCAATAAAATGGGATTTCAACAGCAGGATTCAACCTCAGTCATCATCTGCAGCATTGCTGTAGTCTTATAGACCACACCACAACCCCTCATCATGGCTTGGGAAGAGGCCTTGGTGCAACCAGCAGTTACTGGTCTGGGATTTGTTTTGTCGTCAAAGACCACTTTGTTTTCACCATTACTGAATTCTCAGTCTGTATGTATCTTCTCTTTGTCCCTGCCATTCAGAGCAGTCTCCGTTTCTTGTTAATTTACAAACAGTGCAATGAAATCAAATGAGACTCCCGCAGGGCTTTATTTTTATTGTAAACATGGTAGTGCTCAGTGAAAACACTGAGGTATTTCAGCTACTAAACCCAGCAGGAAAAATAACAGTTTTGGGGGTGGTGGTGTCATGTCAAACATAGCATGTGCTCAAAGTAGCATCGAAAGTACTTTGTTATTTTATAAACAACAAACATATCGTTTTTTTCCCAAGAAGGATTTGCTGACCATATCAGTGCCATATCATACCAATGTATGTTGTCCCCATTTTGTGGGAAAAAATATAAAATAAAATAAAATAAATTGTGAAAATTTGCATAGCTGAGACTTTGTTTTGCTTTTTGGCCACTTGAAAATTAAGCGGAGTGTCTCTTTTGGAAGCTCTAAATAAGACAATGGGATACAAATGTGCTTAAACACAATGTAAAGTTCAGCTCAGTCCCATCAACAGATGGAACAGCAAATTCACTTTTTTCAAAAAGAAAAGAAAAATAACGCGTCCTCTTGGTTGAACTAAGTCACTGCTACTGGCTGGAAAAGGCTGAAAAATAAGAATTAATTACACCGAATACATAAATCCTGGTAGAAATCACTTCTGTTTCTGGCCATGGCACATTGCTCTTTATTATTTTTATGGTGTTGCAGAACTATTGAGGCTATAACATACATTAAAAAGTAGGCGCCAAGCTTTCTTAAACTAAAGGGCTGGAGATACCCCTGCGTGGCCTGCAGTGAGCTGCCATCCATCGTTGTGTGCCCAGTGCCCATGCACCTGGCAGGCTGCAGTGGATGTGCGTCTTCTCCCTCTATGAAACAGAAGCACATTTCTTATTTTGTAGAGCAGAACAGTGTGGCAGCCACACAATTGTTCTGCTGGGTGAATCCTTAAGCAAAGCGAGATAGAAGGAACTGATAGACTATATTTAAAGTCTATAAAAAGTTAACAGCCTCTTTTCAATAATTATGTATCTATAAAAAAAAATAAAGATGATACAGGGCCAAAATTTAATGGCATTTATGTTAATGTGATACTGAATACTCACAGGCTGTAGATATCTGCAGAAGTGGGTCACGTATAGCTTAGAAGCTTTGCGTTGTATATTCTGTTCAGCATATGTCTGTTCAAATAAGTTTTCTGTGTGTAACATGAGCAAACCACCTCTTGTATTGCACTGCTTCTCTTCACACTGCCTGTGTCTCTTTGTGACCATGCTGTCCCTGCCGAATATGGAGGACCAACAAATTCCCTTTCGGTGTTGTCTAATACCCCTTTGCTTAAAGTCTGAGGGGGTGCAAATCTGGTTCCAGCTCTTTGTCTTTGCCTTTGTTCATGTAAAGACTAATTTCTTATGCAGGATGGGAGTAAATTAAAATGAAGACCTAATTTCAGTTGATATCAGAGCACAGAGGATTTATACCAGTGTTGCAGCACTCTGGTTTCACTGGGATGCCCTGCCTTGCTGTTATTCTGAAAACCTCCATGTCCATGCAATTAAGGGAACCCTGAAAGTAATCTCTGCAGAGATCAGAGTTGAAGAAGCATTGTGGGATGAGAGGAAAATACAAAGAACTTTGGGAATCAAGAGAAGTATGTTCTCCTATTTTTTAACTGGAAACTCTGGTCTTCATTTTGATGCCACTTTTATGAAAATTCAAAGTTATATCAGGCATTAAAATGACAAATTGGCTGATTTTGTCTGTTGTTAGAAATACGGAGCACTATTTGCTTGTCAGGCAGCTTCATAATTAGCAGCGGTCTATGTGGTATCAAGGCAAGAGATCATCAGATCAAGTTTCATGTTTATTCCACAGCCAGCATCTTCCCTATTGCTAATGAAAGAGTCTCACAGGGACTGGCATATCTGAGCCTGGCAGCTATGTAACATCCCCCTTTGAGCTTCACTTCCATCCCAACCCTCATTCTCATTTGTTTTTTGATCACATCCCATATTTATAAATGTATCCTAGTATCAAATGTGTTGTGAATAGTGCTTTTTAAGGCACAACAAAACAATACATTTTCTAGTAATTTTTGTTGCTGGTCAGCATAAGTGTGTGCTTATGGCATGTGTGTTTAAGCCATCCCGGAGCATGGTCAGCTTTGTTGTTTTGTATGGGTACAGTATGTGTATTCATGAAGGCATAACAGGCCGTCAAGTTACTAGTAGTTCACAGTCTGCCTATTGCCTCTCCCTAAAGCTGAAAGGTTTTAGTTAGGGAAACTGAAACATCTCTGAAAATATCTGATTTAATGAGGACAAGAGTTGCGAATAATGCAAAGATGGAAATGGGATTTCTTAAGAGATTCCATACTTTCATTTGCTAAAATACTCCCTGCAGAAAATCTCCTCATCTTACCTTTTCCCAGTCTAGCCTTCATGGTGTTGTTATGGTATTTCTGCATAACGTGAAGAAGCTGATGGTTTGGTATAAGCAATAAGATCACAGGACTTTTGATACTGGAGTATTGGATCAGTTGTCATGTCATGACATACATATTCATAACCTAGCAGGCCTTGTAGTGGATTTATGCATAAGGGACTGATAAGAAAAAAATTGATTTATGATGATCTCAAAAACATGGTCTCCCAAGATGTATTCTGCAGCTTTGAGACCTACAGTTTAGGCTCTATTAATTTTACTGTGCTGTCTGGAATTATCCATCTGTTTAAAGGTTAACTGTCTTTACACTTTTGAAACAGGTAGTTCTGTTTTGGTTCTTGCTTTGTTCATGCCACTGATTTATAAATTATTAAATCTATCACTGCACAAAAAGACTGAAATTGGTTGCCAGATTACTACAGCTACTTACTTCAAACTTCCCTCAGTAACTTTTGATATTATCCTAGATAATCACTGTTAAGTGCTGAGTATACAACACATACCCAGTGGTATGTGTTATACAATGCAAGGAAATACTACCATTACAACACAAATGTAGCCGTGCATCCAGAGGGGCATGTCAGGCAAATCTTTCAACACAGCACCAATGCATGCAAGCAGTCACACAGACACAGTGAGAGAGGTGGTTGGGTGAGGTAAACTGGCTAAGAAACAGCTTCAAATAAGACCCATAGGATTTGGCTTTCATATATACATATATATATATATTGTTCAGTAAAATAGATGGGCTATAATGCTCTTTTTTTTTTTTTTTTTTTTTTTCTAATAGTGTTGAATGGTTAGGCCACGGCTCTTTTGCCCCTTTTCTTTCACTACAATTGAGCCAGACTTACTTTTTTGGAAGCTCATTGCCATAGGTGCCAGGATGAAGATGGAGCAGTGATGTGCACTGGGGTTGCCCTGTGTCCGTATGCCTCCCAGTAGGTACCTGCTACCCCTTGAATGAGAGCCTGACTGTCAATGGGAGAGACAAGCAGTGTGGAAAGTCCACTGTTCCACTCATGAGTCCACTCACAGAGCCTCTTGCTACATGAGTAGTTCGGATACACGGTGCCTTTTGGCTATGCTTAACCTACAAGTGACAATCACAGTTCTTCATCACCTCTTCTCTTTGGTAGAGCACCATTCTACCAGTGCTCTTCAGCAGCTGAATAGTTGCTTTCATTTTTAGCATGTGCACATTTGAAAAGCCAGTTCAAGTGCATATTACTGGCATGGAATAGTATGTGAATTTTCTCAAAATTTTCTTGTGTGTGTGTGTATGCATGTGTGGCTCCTTTTGCAGTGGCTTTCTGTTGTAGGCGTTAAGTATGTTGATCTGTTGAAGTAGGTACCTATAAAAGCTGAGGTAACTGTTGGGCAGTGACAGTTTTATTGTTGTTGTGCTTGAGCACGGTCCTGCCAAAAAAGACTTTCTGGACATGAGCGAGCAATGTACCCTCACAGCCCAGAAAGCCAGCTGTATCCACACTTCGAAAGAAGCGTGGCCAGCAGGGCGATGGAGGTGATCCTGCCCCTCTACTCTGTGCTGCTGAGGCCCCACCTGTAGTACTGCATCCAGATGTGGAGTCCTCAGTACAGGAGAGACATGGACCTGTTGGGGCACATCTAGAAGAGGGCCACAAACATGATCCAAGGGATGGAGAACAGGCTGAGTGTGCTGAGGCTGTTCAGCCTGGAGAAGAGAAGGCTCTGGGGAGACCTGAGTGGCCTTTCAGTATCTAAAGTGGGACTGTAAGAAAGAAGGGGAGAGATCCTTCAGCAGGGTCTGCTGTGACAGAACAAGGGATAATGGTTTCAAACTAAGGGAGGGGAGATTTAGATTGGATATAAGGAAGAATTTTTTTTTACTATAAGGGTGGTGAGGCACTGGAACAGGTTGCCCAAAAGGAGGTAGGAGACCCATCACTGGCAACTTTCAAGGCCAGGCTGGACCGGGTTCTGAGAAACGTGATGTAGCTGTAGGTGTCCCTGCTTATTGCAGATGATTTCAACTAGATGATCATTAAGGGTCCCCTCCAACTCAAAAGATACTAATATCTGTATCTTGTGTATGTGCAAATTTGTTTGTCCAAAATCTTGTGGATAGAGATGGATTTTTCTGCAGAGCTAAGCTTTTAAAAAATTCCAATAATAATTTTCTAAGTTGCTTTTGAACTGTTAATTACGTTTGGCTGCAGCATACGAACTCCAACAGAAACTTCCTTTCTCAAAGCACGGGAGACCTATCCTTACGTTCCCTGCTGCTTTTGGACAGATGCAAACCCAGGAGAGCCATTTTGCTTGTCTTTCTTGCTGGATCAGCAAAAGCAGAAATACTGCCTGTGCATTATCTCTTGTATATAGAAGGAGTAGCTCAGTTTTGGCATAGCTGTATGAGAAAATTACTTCACAGAAAAAATGTTCCTCACAGTATTATTCCATTCCACAGCTTGAGAAAGTCTGCAAGAGCATTCATCATCTGGTGATAGCCAAGGAAGAAGATTGTTACACAGACTGATAGATGTTGAGTGACTACTGCTTCCAGGAAGTCATATTCAGAGTTTCAAAACCATAATATTCTGATATGTGGCATTTGCATGTGTAACACTGGAGAAATTCCCAAAGGAATACTGAACAAATGCCTTATGATCAGGTCCATTAACTGCTCTGGAGAGGTCAGCACTAGAAGTATCAGAAAACAGCATTTTGCCCATATATATTTTGTATTTCTTTTTTTTAAAGCTGAAAATGGGCAGATTATTTTTTTTTGTCCCCCAAAGATATTGAATTGTGAATATAAATGATTTTTGTTTGTGTTGGAAAGTGAAGTTCTCAGGTTTAAAGTTTTTGCATTTACAATGTAAAGTTGAAAATTTCTACATAAAAAGACACTTTATGTGAAATAAATTATTTAAATGAACTCCTAATTTTCCAGTGAAAGCCCGATTATGTTGGAAAATTTTTAACCGTTTTCTCAAGAGTAGAATCCTCAAGAGAAATGAAACATAGCTGGTATATTCTCACAGAATGATAAAACTCCTCCAAAGTTAGAGGATGCCTCAAGAGTTCACCTCATTTACTTCTCATAGTATGTAATGCCATAGACAGAAAAAAAAGATAATGGCTTAAATGATCATAATGAAGAGTTTAAATGCTTATAATCAATATACTTTAAACAAGAGTTGGTTTCCAAAGTACTGACAAACGATTGTTTCATTGTAACTTTTAATGTGTGACTTTTGTCTGAACCGGTTGTGCAATTTATTCTAAATTGGTACTTCTTTCAAATGATAGTGAGGGATTTCAGTTAGGACTGGGGTCCTGTTGTGCTGAGAGGCGTATGGATACAGACTTCAGCAAGAATTCCCATGCTGAAGGGCATGTAATCAGAAGAAACACAGTTTAGATGTCTTCCTTCCTCCTCAGAGATCTTCAAAATACTTTTAAACACTCTTGAACATGTTTTTGGCAGTAGACAATCCTTCTTCTTCTAATTCTTTTTTTTTTTCCTAGGGAGAGCAAAATGCATATATATATATATATATATATATATATATATATATATATATATATATATACATTTTTAACCAAGGATTACACACTATGGGTTGTGTTTGCACTGATAACATCCATAAATGTAAAATGTCAGTCTACAAATTACCAATCTCTTCCTGAAGTGCTATGGTCTGTGAGCAGACAGAGTTTTGCTTTTTAAGCAAGAGGCAAGTAAGTGAGACACTCTGGTAGGAGATAATTATGAAAAACAAACCTCACGGCTGTGATTGCAGGAGCTGTTGTGATAAATACAGGTAAAAATGGTCAGCCTGAAAATAAAAATGCATTTATTCAACAGCTTTCTGTGGCCACGATGTAATTGAAAAGGATGCTGAGATCTCATTACTGCTGAAAAGGTCTCCTCACTATGCAGAAATGTGGACATAAAGCAATAGGGGAGAGCTGAATATTAGAAACATTGACCTGCTTCCTTTGGCTCTTGATTAGTCTGAGGATGGGGAAGATCTGCACTCCCATCTGGCAATCTCTTGTAAATATTGACTTTGAGGGAGCGATGCCATCCTGCCTGCTCACAGCGGTGCTTTCCTTTGTTACCACCAGATTGTGGCATTTCAGATAATGGCTGCCCTGTGCACACAAAGTTTCATCAGTTCTTTAAAGAGCTCTAGACACTTGAGTCACAACTAATTTGCCTACATCAAGGAACCTGGGATCATCTGAGGCACATTGGCTATCTGGCTGGTTCCTCAGCTGCCAAGTTTGATACTGCCTGGATCTCCCAGAGGTCCCTTGTCATATCTCCCAGCCTACCATGTAGATGTTCAGGGTGACTCTAATTGCAGGAGCTGCCTATGTCTGGGTAACAAAAAGGTGCCCTTTGAATCACCATGGCTGCAATGGTAGAGCCATACGCAGCTGAGAACCATCTCAACTTTGGCATGAGATTACTACAGCAACCTTAAAGATGTGGTGACAGTGCTTGTCAGAACACTACATAGGAAATGCCCCAAATAACAGAAGGAATGGTGGTGGACTCTGTGTGTCTTAGTTTCAGCTGGAATGGAGTTGCTTTCTTCTCTCCTCATGAGAGGTGGAAGTTGGAAAATCACCATTTTCAGTGCAGACCAGCTGCATATGTATGAGTGGAGGTGTAGTAAGAGGAACACTTCTGGCTCCAATGTCAAGAAACACGTGAAGTTATTTCTCAAGCAACTGGACTCCACAAAGTGCTATGAAAAAGCAAGAAGGACAGGCTGTGGCGCTCTGGGCTGCCACTGTGTCACCACTACCAGTCTTTCAGTCATGTTTTGCAAAATAGCTGATTTTATGAAGTTGGGTTGGTCTTTTCTCCTATGGTAACAAGTGATAGTACAAGAAGGAATGGCCTCAAGTTGTACCAGGGGAGGTTCAGGTTGGATATTAGCAAACTTTTCTTCTCTGAAAGAGAGGTGAGGCAGTGGTACAGGATGCCCAGTTAGGTGGTGGGGTCACCAGCCCCGGAGGTGTTCAGAACTGTGTGGATGTGGCACTGAGGGATGTGGTCAGTGGGCATGGTGGGGATGGGCTGGTGGTTGGACTGGATGATCTTTGAGGATTTTTCCAATGTTAGAGATTATATGATTTTATGATTCTATGAAAATGTTTGACTTTGGGCAAAAAGCATTAAGAGGAAGTGAAGAAAGCATGGGATTGTACCACAGAGAATCGGCAGCTGACTTGTCACGATCCCTTTCACTAATGATAGCGCTAGGGGCAGCCACCTACCTGAGCATATTTTTCCACTCGTTCCACCTTCCCCCTGCTCCTGCTCCCTCTCACTGTTCGAAAAGATGTTTTCTCACTGGAGGTCGGTACAAAATCTCTCAGAACTTGCAGGGCATGTTTTTTGTTAAGTGCCAGGTGGTGAAATAAAAAAAGACAAGCGCACAGAGACTTTTTGTTACTGTGATTAATTCTCACGTTCTTACAACTCCTGATCCCGGCTGCATCCCGATGTGGAGGATTCAGCATTTAAATAGCATTCACTGGTTACTATTGATCAGGGGGGCTGGGGGAGGAGTGCTTTTATTCCTTCTGGATTACTCCTTCCCCTGCTTTGTAATTATTTGTTTCCACTTGTAGTGGGTTTTGTTATTTAGTGTTTAAAACTAGTTTAATTAATCTCTTCTGTTGTTGTTTTGAAAATGTGACAGACACTCGTGAGATAGATAATGGATTGATAAAGAACTCTTGAGGGGACCCTGGAGTGCTCATCATTTGCTAGGTAGGGTATGTTAAACATAATACTGGTAAGATCAAGCCCTCCAGGACAAAAAATGAAAGAGGCATTTAATTGGAACACTTAGCAATCACAAAACCAAGACAGAGGTTAAATTGTTTTGAGCAAGAGAAATTAATACATTAAAGGTTACATTTCCAACTGTGAGGCTGCAGAGCCAGGCTCTTATGCAGTGTCAGAATTACATAAGGCAGAAGAAATGGCTCTGAAATGATTGTGGAATCATTAACAAAAGCCAAGGCAGAGTAAGACATTTCCCAGCAGGAGGGTGTGAAGAAGAATAAAGACATGGAGAGAGCTCATTAAGAATGAATTGCAGACCATAAACATTTGAAACCACTAAGTGTGGAGTTCTATCTGTTATCTAATGACTCAGAAATTATAAAACTAGCAATGACTTTCAGAAAAGGAGTTGACTTTGCAGGAGGTTGTTTGCCATTATGAAAAAAAGGTAATTTTTTTTTTCTAGTTGGGGGAAAAAAATAAAAATCCTTCATCTTTGTAAATCAGCACAATTTAAGCAACTTCAGCTATACCCCAGAGAGATTTCCTTCTGTATAATTACACATTGTCTCAGATTTAGTAACAAGGATGTTGAAATGGAGGAGCTGCAGAGAGGATGAAGGAAGAGACAAGAGGTTCATTTCTTACTGTCTGACTGCAGATGATTAACCTCTTCATCTTTGAAAAGATCTAGCAAGTGCTGAAATCTCCCTAATTAGTGGGAATTTCATCTTCTTCAGTTTGATTACAGTCTAGACCATCCTTTGCCCAATAAACAAATGATCGGCAAAGAAACAAGGGTGAATTAAATGCACTGACCAAACTGTGCCTGTTTTAGTTGTATGATACAGCCTCAGCAGATCTACGCAGAGCACAGAAGGCAGCAGATTATCCAGCATGAGGAGTTTGTGTTTCAATATCGGACCGGACTCACTCGAGTGACAAATTCCAGTCCCCCAAATGGTGTAGACTGTTTCCCTGTTTATTGAATTGATTCTGGAGAGGCTCTGCATCCTATGTGTTGTGCTGATGGAAGAACAAGTAAAGGGGCAAACAAGCATGTTTAACGGACAGCATGAACAAATTCTCAGGCGGAGAGGGGCTGGAGGTTTGGGGAGCAGAGCTGGAAGCAGTGGGGCCAGCACAAGTTGCTGACAGCTCACAGAAAGGTTACAGAAATGCATCTAAATTCATCCCGGTTTTCCCTCTCCTCTCCTCTCCTCTCCTCTCCTCTCCTCTCCTCTCCTCTCCTCTCCTCTCCTCTCCTCTCCTCTCCTCTCCTCTCCTCTCCTCTCCTCTCCTCTCCTCTCCTCTCCTCTCCTCTCCTCTCCTCTCCTCTCCTCTCCTCTCCTCTCCTCTCCTCTCCTCTCCTCTCCTCTCCTCTCCTCTCCTCTCCTCTCCTTCTGAAATGAAAATCTTTCATCTTGAAATAAAATGTCCTGAGTCGAACACAACATGTCATTATTAGTATATTTAACTTTTAGTCCTTCTCAATTTAAGATTTGGTCAATTCTGGGATAAAACGTAGTTCCAAGCGAAGCTTGTCACTCCTTAGATGTTAAGACTGAAAACCAGCATTGTAAAATGTTGACACATGACTCATCTAAAAAAAAAAAAAAAAAAAAAAAGAATTTGCAAGGAGAACAGACTCATCCACACATTCATCATGGACTTGTAGCTGCTGTGGTTGACCTGAATTTGCATTGCGGGGTACAGAAAGCATGTAACCGAAAGCACCTTCCTGCTCTGGTGTGAGACGGAGGAGGCCCAGGGCAGGGCAGGAGTGCGGGGGGCAGCTCCGGAGTGGTCAACAGCAGCATCAGCTTCCGTACTGCAGGCACAAAAAAATTCCCATTTGTGGTGAGTGCAGAGAGCTAAATGCATGCAAGGTCCATTTAATGGATCCGGTTTATAAAATTGGCTGCTACTTTCTGACCAGCATTTATTTTGACGGTTGAATGACTTACAGTTCCAATTAAAAGCAGCTAGATGTCTAACTCCAGGACTGCAGCTATAGAAAATAGCACGGCTGTGAGCTGTGTTCATTTGTATTTAAAAGTACATACTCAACTGGATCTCACAGGAATTATGGTGAAGCCAAATTTACCCATTCGTAGTTGGGACAAGCTGAGATTTGTTCCCTGCTCTGAGAGGGGAGCAGGACCAGCACTGACTGCACTCACAGCTGTAAGGATCCGTGCTGGGTTCACAAAGTTCTGCTTGTCACCTAGACTCCAGAAGGTACCTGGTTTATGAAGAGAGGAGGAAAAGCTCTGGAATTCATAAGAACAGGAGGGAATTATTATTTAAAAAGAAAAAAAAAAAGGAAAAAAAAAAGACCCTGAAATTTCCTTGGTAAATATCAGAGATGGAGCAGCTTCAGTGGGCAGAGCAGTGACAGTTGGTGTAATGCCATTCATGGCACTTTCGGCCACTTCTTCATGCTGCTGCTTCAAGGTGCTGCAGGAGGAGGGCTCTGGTGGTGCAGCCCTTCTGCAGGGTGCAGCCTGCTGCAATCACAGCTCTACCTCCAACGGTCTTCGCTGCAATACTGTACTGTACTTTGCTGGAGTCAATGGGACATGTAAATGAGCGCAGGCAGAATGCCTTCCACTGCGAGGAACAAAGCAGCGGTGTGATCCTAAGCAAATAAAAGGATCAGCTCACACGGGGTGCACAAAGAGCTGTGACTGCACGGTGCCACGCGGGTCTGTTGCAAAGTGGGATATGAGCAATTTCCTAGTGACATGGGCGGCGCGAGATGAACTCAGTACAAAGCCAGCAAGGTGTTTGCATGCTTCCAGCAACGAATGTTAGGGGAGAGGCACAAAACAGAGGTTTGTTGGAAACCTCTGTGAGAGGAAAGCAAAATCTTTAATGGGATGGAAGAAAAGAAAGGTTGCATATATACAACTACTGAATAAACAAATTATATGTTGAGTCTAAATGATTAATTGCCCTGAAGAAATATATGTAACGGGCCAAACTGGAGAGCAAAGAAAAAGCATATTTCAAGGACAAGACAAAACCAGACCCTAAAAGAGCCGTGGCTTTCAGAAATCCCCCCTGTGAAATAAATGTCCTCCTAAACACCCACATGTCCCTGACTAAACAAAATTCAAATAATAAAATAAAACAAAAACAGTGACTTCAGGGGGAGAGAAGGGTAAGGAAGAGGGAGGGAGGGAAGAAATACACCAGATAAAGAGAAAATATACAGTGTAATATTTCATCTGCTGATATACCACAGTGAAGCATAAACTAATCCTCATTCATATGGGAATATTCACTCAGAATTTACTTGTGGCTTTGGTACTTTTTCTTGACTAGTGAGATTCCAGGTCTTCTGGAAGACCTGGAAAATTTTAAAACACAAATGTAGATAAGAATTAAGTGCGTCAATTCGCTGCTGAGCTGCCAGTTCCTCCCTCTCCCATAAAAAAAATCCCACACCTTGAGCACCGCATACCTTTGTGCATGTATATAATGAAATAAATATGTTTAATGCTATCTTGCAGCTAGGGGTCATATGGATATGCTTATATACATTCTCACACAATACTCATCGCTCGGTTAAGTACAAGGAGAAAATAAAAAGATTTTCTTTGAAGACCAAAAGTCAGACCCAAGGTAACAAAAGTAAAGCGTAATTTACCCTGTAGTTAAAAACCAAAGGAGTCTTTTTACTAGGGGGCTGCTGGTTCTATTCATGCCATTCCAGAAGAATATAAAAGAGACGCTTTGGGATTTTGAAGTAAAAATTCACAACAGTATGTCTTTACTTTTTTTTCCCCTTCAACCAAGACATCTTTTGCTGGAGTCCTTTATCTAGAGCTTTGTATACATATTTTTAATCCTATACAAAAATGATAGGATGTCAAGAAGGATCTATAATAACACCATTTTTTTTATTTCACTTCAAAGACTTGGCAATTTCTGATCCATGTGACATTCACACTCCTTCAGGGTCAAACAACATCTTGCAGCCTTCATAAAATGATTAAATATTTTAAACAGCTCCTGCTTATACCTCCATCGCCCCTCGAGACTGATACTGTTATCGTTTTTGTCAAAGCCAGTTTCCATCCGCATTTGTCATTCCTGCTTGCATTTATGAGTTATCAATCGCCACGTCAAAATGCAAAATAACTGATGTTCTCTGGGCGGGATTGGATGGTCTATCTGGGGCTTTTAATCAATGCTGATTTTTATTTTCCATACCCATACATAAATCTTTACCATTCTGGGCCACATATAATGCGTTTGTACAAAACGCGGTGACAGAAGCAGTAGTTATATTATCAAACATTATACCTTGGGGCTAACTGAGTATCAAGGGCTTTCAAAAGGGAACACTGGGAATTACTGTGCAGGAGAGATGACTGCAGGAGAGAATATAAGGGATTGGTTGTTGCCATTTATAAATCAACATCATGCAAGCTAATCCTTCTCACTTAAATGCAGCCCAAATACTTTTCCTGATACTCTGAAACTCAGCCCTATCTATTTTTTTAAAGCTTGCATAATGCACACAAACAATGGTTATATGCATTTTCTTATTTCTTGAACTTTTCCCTAGGGATGTATATAGAAACTGTGCTGCTGTGTTGTTGATTTTTTTTTTTTTTTTTCTCCCCAAGGTCTACCAGCCAGTAAATATCCTCTTTTTAATCATACCTGAATTATCAGAACTCTCTCCGCCCCCGTTCCCTTTTTTTTTTTGTGTGAGCAGCTATAGTGAAAGGCAACATGTTTCATTCATTCGGAGGGTGCCTGTCTGGTTAGCTCAATGAGGACGGCAGCCTAAAGGCCTGGCCCACCAGTGGTATCATGCAGGCTCCAGGGGCCAGGTGGGGACAGCTGGAAACATAGAAGGGCTGGGAGCTGCCCGTGGCCATGCGCATTTTGGAGCTGAGAGCTGGAAAGTCATGGGGGCCTGTGGAGGCCTCCCTGTGCTTGGTGCTGAGAGTGCAGGACTGAAGCATTGGCATCCTCAGTGAGATAGCGGCTGTGACTGGTGGTCTTTTCCTCTTTTGAACTAAGCTTTCTGCCACAGGACCAAAATATTCTTATCAAGTTCTCAGCAAAACATTTTATTTTTTTTCCCCCTAAATAATACATTTCTGTTTTGTGATTCCCCTATTGTGTATACAGGCTTAGAGAAAACATGCTGATAAGCCTTTTTTACTGAACTGCTAAAGGACGTTCACTGCGGGTATCTCCTGAGGGAAGGTGACCAAAACTCTCCCCATTACAGGCTAATATGTTTTAGTCTTCATTAGCTAGGACAAACAGGAGAGTCTTTGAATTGCTGCTCTACTATCTCAAGGGTCACCTTATTTTATATTTGTGACAAACTACAGTGTTTGCACTATGGTGAAATAACCTCGATTGCCCATTCCTGTTCTCTGTCAGGGTCAAAGGGGCAAGTGTAATGCAAAAATTAGGTTAAGGTGACTGGAAGAGAGGCCTCCGACAACACTGTGGGAGCCCAGCATTACTTAGCACCCTTTTCCAATGTGGGTGCTAAGTAATGCTTCCAGGGGAAGAAAAGAGGACAGTAACGTACTGAAGCACACCAATGCTATACTGAAGCACAAGGAAAGGCACAAAATCAGGAACATGGTTCAAAGTACATTCTGTTAATCTTTCAGAATACCTGTGCCAAATGCTAGAAGTACCCAGCTGCAAAGCATTCAAATTGCCCTGATTCTGTTCTTCAAGTATGAGTGGAATCTTATTGATCTGTAGTGCATACCCACAGCTTTCACAGCCACCTCTTGAAGCTGGAGAAGATCCTGAGGTGGGTGGGAAGGGCACGCTGGTTGTGCCCCAGGAGTCACAATGAAAATGGTAACAATGAGGAGGAAGCAGTGAGTAAAATCCTTGCATTTGTTTACATAGTGGTCCGAAGTCACAAACACATATTTTTTGAGGGGAAAAAAGCGTAATGAAAGTTAAAATATAGCCGGAGAACAAATCGTTTATAGGACTGAGTATTGAACAGAAATGAATGTCACATGGTTTTTTTTAATAGAACCGTAGAATCATAGAATCACCAAGGCTGGAAAAGACCTCCGAGATCATCCAGTCCGACTGTTCACCTACTGCCAGTATTTCTCCACTATACCATGTCCCTTAATTAAGGGAGAAGAGGTTATCTTTTCTGTAAGTTTCAGGAGGACTGCTTAATGATACCATCCTTCAGTCTTAATGAATAAAAGTCCCTCTGATAATGACACAGTAGCATTCACTATTCAGTCAAGTTTTAGGCCTCCATGCAGTAAAGAATTACAACTTTGGCTTATCTGCCTTTGAGAGTGAGCAAATAGCCACACAACAACACCAAATGTCTTTTGCACCACACTTCAGCTATGTGCCAGAGCTGTACTTGCACTGAAGCTGGCTTCAAAAATGGGAGTGCTATTATTGGATTAATTGAGATGAGTTTTCAGAAATGCATGTGCAACAGATTTTCCAAGGCAGGACCTACATAACGTTTGTTCAGATGCTTCATTAGTGCACATTTGCTGACAACATGAAAAAGTTGATGCAAACCAAATGAGGTTCATCATGGAAGAAACAGCCTTGCTGATCTGGCACTGAGTAGAAGTGGAGTTATGCAATATCTTGTCTTGAAACTTACTATGTACCTTAGTGTGCAGGTGTGAGGCTTTTGAGACTTTCTGTGCTGCTTTGAGAGGCTGTTCAATGAAGGTTGTTCTTGATAAAGCCCTCTGGCTGGCAGGGCTGCAGTAACTGGAGGATTTTCGACATCTATACTGGGTTAAGGTGCCTGCCCAAGCTTGTTGGCCAATGCAAGCTGGGAGAATATATATTCCAAATGTGAGCTATTCCTTCCTTGTTCTTATTTATGACTTATCTTAGCAGCAGCACAACTCTGCTTAGTCACTAGAAGGTGGTGGGAGAGGAGGTATGCTGCCAGGTGTGTGTTGTACAGCTGTTTCAGATGGGGGAAAAACCAGGAGATGCCTCTTGCCCCAAGAAGGGGTGGCAATGGTGTTGAGGTTTGTTATGCAGCTCAGTATCCAGCCATACCCACTATGTGGTCCTCTTAGTGTCATTCATTCTCTCTCCAGACCTGTGTTTAGACAAATAATTTAAAAGGGAATTACCATGCTTGGGACCCAAATCTAGAGCATCAATTAATTCTGAATAGGACCTTATGACTTCTGTAGCCCTCTGAAGTGAATAGCGTCTTTCATATAATAAAACTATTTGGTGTGAGTAAGAATATTGGAATTCAGCTTCTACTATTTTGCTTGGATTCCTGGTGATAATTTGTAAGCTTGCTTAACCTAAGCAGTGAGTCTTAATTTTTAAATCAGAACTAAATTCTCTACAGTGTATTTAAATACTCTTGGTACTCTTGTTTCTGCTGATGTTTGGGGTCATCAGTGTTTTGGATCTCAGTTGGTTTCCAATGTATTTTATCTGGCAACGGTGTCTCCTGCACACCTCTCTGGCTTGCCCATGTGAATAGATGGTTCCGTGACTCCTGGCGTGTGGCATGTTTGTTTTGTTTTGTTTTGTTTTATTTTTTAATGTCTCATTTTGGCTTCATATCTCCTACAGTGAAAGTCACATTAAATTCACTTCAAATAGCTTCTCTTCGTTTTGGCCTTCAAAAAAGATGGATCATTTTGAATAGTTTTAGTAAGAAAATGCACTTTCCTCCCCATGGGTTTCTGAGCAGTAAATTTCCATCTGTGTTGCTACCAGTGATGCTACCAGGCTTCTGAGACTTTATGCAAAATACAAGTTATAATGCGACTAGTCACCTTTATGTCTGTCTGTGGGACTTACTTTTCAGTCACTGATCAGCAGGTGTTACCAAATGCTTATATTTTGTCATTTTAATATTTTAAATTAGTGGCTAATGGGAAGGTAATCTGGAACTTCTCTGCTATTTCTCCTTCTGCCAGATTCATTTATGAGAAAATTAGTGAGAGCTAAGCCTCAGAATTTTACGTATGGAGACTAGGGGAATTAACCTTATTTTTGCATGTGCATGGTTCATGGGTGCTGAAGACATTTAACGATAAACCTAAAGCATTTATGTTTCACTGTTACTCCTAATACATAAATGAAATATGACTAAAAATTCTGGGATCAGTCAGTCCAACTAACTTCAGGAAAATATCCCAGCAGTTTGCAAGTAGGCTTCAACCATTACAAGAACTAACTGACCTTCAGACATGTTCTGAGTTGTGTCAGGTCAACATTTTTTTTTTCCTTCATCTTGGCCACCCTTGAAAAGATAAGATCGAAACTTCCAGGAAACACTTTCAGAAGGAACTTTCCTACCCCCTCTAATACATATGTGTGTGCATAAGAATGTGCTTTGCTCATGCCTCTGACTTAAGCAGTAAAAAAGATGCTCTGTCTTCTATCTTTTAGGAGGAAGAAAACTGTAAGGAGAAAGAGAGGTTCACCAGTTTAAACTGAAGTAACAATTCTCCTTGTTAGACTACCAGCAATTTGTGATTTTCCTAAAATGTGTAAAATGACAAGATTTTTCTTTATCAAAGAAGCTGATCCATCTTGGGTCATTTAGCAGCTGACAACTTGGGCCATGTAAGCAGCTACAAATATACATTATCAAAATCTAACTTAAATAGCTGTTCTTGTCAGAGGGGATAGCACTTAAATTACTTTATTTTCAAATCCTATTCCTTCCTAAGGTGTGCAAACTTCACTCATGTTAGGGTCCACTCTTCCAAAGAGCATCCCCCTCCCCAAACCCAGCACCTGCCATTCTGCCCCCAGTAACGTTAGCAGATTAGTGTAAGGGACCTTGATTATGTTTCCCCCTTCACTTCCCTGGGAGAGAAGTGAGACCCAGACCAGGACTTTGCTGGTTGCAGTGTCTTTGACAATGTCAGGTTTGTGGATTAAATTAGGAAACTTTGCATGGCCTACCCATTCGGAAAGAAATAACAGGGTCCCCAGAGACAATTCTATGGCCAGAATTATGATCTGTATTTAGTCATTTGGAGCTTTTCAGCTCCAAAATTAGATAAAGGATAGTTAAATAGCTGCAGCAGTCCAAGGATGGATTTCTTGATTCTCTCTGTTACATGGCTGAAAGCAGTGGCAAGAATAAACCACTGACTGTGCAACATGAGCCTTAGTGGGTTAGGGAAAGAGAAAACTGGTACTACCTAGGTCTTCAGAGGAGGTCTTGGCTCAGTTGTTTCATTCCCTTGCATTTAAAATATCATATACTTGCAGAATAAACCTAATGACTGATGTACACCAGAATATGAAAGGCATTCTATGAATTGAGCAATACAACTGTGAGATGAGAAATAGACTTACTATCCTCATTCCTTTTAACTATTATTTAGGTAGCAGAAATGCTAAGTCACGGCCTGAACCAGTGGTTGAGCACCTGGTGGGAAGGCAGGGCCAACCCAGGGCAGCTCAGGTGCATGCAATGTGGCTGAGTGAGCAGAAGGGATGGAGCCAGGATCCACCCCTTTCCCAGACCTCATGTAAGGATTAGCAATGGGGACACACATATTCCTCTGGACATTCCTGTCTACTGGAGGCTTTCTAAAGGTGGGTGCTTTCTTCTTTTTTGTTTCTGTATCCATGGCTGCTGCATTTGGGCTTGTTCTCATTTGATGCAGCCTAGGATTGTGCCACCCTTCTTTTGTTGCTGTACTTTCCATCATATTATTGCATTGCAATTTATTAAAATCTATACTGTAAATCACTCAATCAACCTAAAATAGCTTTACTTGCTATAAAGTAACAGGATTGTAAGTAGAAAGATTAAAATTAATTAAAAATAAAACTTCACTGAGTTTAATCCATGTGTGTAAAAATAAATTTAAAGGGAAATTTAGCAAAGTGTCAAAATATCTCTTTGGTTCAGGGGGGGAGGACTGCACATTTCTAATGAGATGAAGTTTTATAGGTTCATTAATATTTGTTGTCCAAAAAATAAAATCCATTGAGGTTCTTAACACCTGAAAGTAGGCTCGCAAAAGCCTAGTCTAAGTGCGGAAGAGTGATAAGAAGGGTGATCATATTGAACACACCTCCTTTTGTGGGGAAAAAAAAGTGCTAACAACATGTTTCTGGGCAGAATTTATTAAGGAAATTTGAGCTACATGTAGTATGTGACAATTACAGTCACTTCTACTTGGAAACGTTAGAATTGCCACACAGAGAAGCACAAGGACCTTACTAAGGTATACTAATGTCTATGTGAAGAAATATATTACCGTTAAAAGCCAAGGTCCAAACATCTTAAAACTTTAAATATAAAAAATGAAGAGTGTAAAAAAGTAATATGAGAGAACTGTAAAGAGGAGGAAGGGATTGTGTAAGACAGAGGTTCTAGGGTAAGGTGAAATAAGTCTGATAGATGTGGAAATGTCACTAGCAAGTAAATAGAAGGTAGCCCTGCACGGCTATATGTATGTGCATGCTGGGGAGTATTAAAAAAAACCTAAGTGAATACAGAATCGTGGTAAATCCAATATCTCCTGATCATACAAGTTGAAATTCTGAATCTGAAATACAATACAAATACAGCAAAAGCTGTTATAGACCACTGAGCTCCTGACTACCAGAAAATACTTGGAGCTCTGTCTCATGGTCCCAAAGACATCTCTTAACTTGATGGCATGTGATCAACAACAACAAATAAAAAATAATTAAAAAAAAAAAAATCCACGCAGTATCTGAGTAGCCTGTGCTCCTAGAGCTTCCTTGCCACATGGATACCTTTTTCTGCAGCCATGAAAAGAATATGACCAAGTTCAACTCAAGGTTTCTTCGCTATCCAGCAGATAAAACCTTTTCTTTTTTTTTTCCTGAAGCAGATGAAGAGATAGTTCTGATTTTTAACACTCTTATAACTAGGGGAGTTTGGTGTCTTTGTCAAATCGTGTCATCTTCCACCTTTAGACGGAAGGAAAAAGAACACAGTCAAATGTACTTGGGCACCAAAGTGATAGGAGCAATGAAGCAGTTTAAATAAAATAGAAAACCTTGTTATGACAAGTGACTAAAACCCACAAATGAATGCAGAATTCCGCTATTTAATTTAGTGTATGCTGATATTTAAGCAGGTCTATATCTGTCAAACAAGCCTCTTTTCTGAGACTGGCACAGACTGTTCTGCATTTGGTTTCCAGAATCAGCAAATTACATTGGCAGAACAAAGCTGTCATATTTGGTGGTATTTTGTTACATCCATTATCTCACTTAAGTTTAGACGTATCTTAGCAAAATCAGATCCCACTTAAAGACTGCCTTATTTTGCAACATTAAACAAAATGACAGCCTGCTTTAAAAAAAGTTCATTAGCAAGTAATGAGTTGGTGGAAAAACTGTACGGCTGCTTCAGAAATGAAGAATGAAAGCCTGAAACATGGTAACCTTTCAGCAGCGGGCCAAGAGCATACATCAGGATTATTTGACTAAACAAGAGTATTAAATGACTTCAATAAACAGAATTAAATAGAATGAAAAGAA
Organism: Alectoris magna; assembly: GCA_030625065.1. NCBI lineage: Eukaryota > Metazoa > Chordata > Aves > Galliformes > Phasianidae > Alectoris > Alectoris magna. The sequence continues at coordinate 58,388,396 of CM060561.1, forward strand.
TCAAGGATTCTTTGAAATTGATTAAGGAGGTGTTACCTCATGACCTGCTGGGAAGGGATGGCACCATGGACCACTTATGCTTCAATATAACCTATATGGGGTAGTCATAAATAGTGATAATGGAAGGTCTGTGTCACCTAGAAGACAGTAGGTACACAGTACGATTGATTGCAATCTTCCTTTGAAGAGGAAGGTTGTGGCTTGTCTAGGTACTTCTCTTTGGTTCTGTTTCTCCGAGGGCTACTGACCGTCAGTTTCCTTTGAAATGTGAAATTTAGTTTTAATTAACTTTTCAGAAGGATGAAAAAGACAGCTGGTATCCTGAAGTGAGGGGCTGGAGGCGGTAAACCTCCATGCTTCAGTTTAGATTTGCATTTACGTGATAGAGATGTTTTGTTTTTAAACAACTTCCCATTTCCTTGTCACGCTTTGTATGTGTCCTCAGGATAGACCTGGTCTGGTGATGATGGATAAAGTACCTGACGCAAAGGTGATGTGATATCATGGACCACCTAGTTATGCCCCAAGAACATGGTTTTTAGCTGGAGATGGTACATCACTAACGCCTTTCTTATTGGTTGCACTGTGAACATCCAAGATGTGACAAGCCAGTCCTGGTGGTGCATGGTCATGAACAGGTGTGCTACAGAGAAGCTTGGGGATATGTAATAGTAAAAGGTATACTGTGCACCTAGGGAACTGTTGTTCCATGTTAATATTGCCCAGAAAGGTAAACATTATCCCAGGGACCACCAGGGACATTTACCTGGGTACATCCATGCACGAATTCCACCCTGCACCCAGTGATGCAGGAGACTGAGCACAGATAGGGTTTTTTTTTGGTTTTTCTTTTTTAGTAACTTATTTAGCTGCTTTTAACCTCTCAAGGGAAAGAGCATTCTTTGAAAAAAATGCTGGATGCTTCAAAAAGGTTATTTTCAATGTTCTTTTATTCCCTGCATCTTAAATAGTACAAAGAGTTGCAGTGATACTATGGACCTGTAATTATAGGGCTTGGGGGACAACCTGTCTTTTCTAGTGTTTTGAATTCACTTCTGCTGCAACAACACAGACAAGAAAAAAACTTGCTGGCTAACCCTATCATTTTAATGAAAGTCACACTTCAGTGTGTGCTTGGAAGAAGTAATGCTCACAGCTGCTTATGAGAATCATATTCCCCCTGCTCTTGCCACATACACCCATGCACACATGCTTTAGAAGTTACTCTGTAATTTCTATTGGCATGATGGGGCTCAAGACATGTTTTAAGGTGAGCAGGTTTCAGGTTGGGTATTAGGAAGTATTTCTCCTCAGAGCAGTGGGGTGGTGGCACAGGCTGCCCAGGGAGGTGGTAGACTCACTGTCCCCAGAGTTGTTGAAGGAATGTGTGGCTGTGGCACTGAGGGATGTGGTTAGTGGTCATGGTGGGGGTGGGCTGACGGTTGGACTGGGTGATCTTAGTGACCTTTTCCACCCTGAATGATTCTATGACTCTGTGATCTAGGGCTGATGAAAGCAGGTAAGAAAGATCATTCAAAGTTTCTGACAATGCATTTGCAAAAAACAATTAAAAACTGTGCTTGGATGTGTGCGTGCTTATGCACACACATGTATTAGAGAGGGCAGGAGAGAGAAGTTTTTTTCAGAAAGTGAATAATGTCATCGTTGATTTAATTAGCAAATTCTAGATGTGCTGACAAAGGAAATTTTCTTGGGAGATGCACTGTGTTGTGTCAGTGGTCTAAATGAATAGGCTGAGCTGAGTTTCTGGTAATAACAGATGAACAACACAACTCGCCAAACCTCAAACAGTGCATAAATCAATTTGCTGGGAATTAACCACTTGCTTTAAAATTAGGGGTTACTTGACAGGGTTTCAGTGATTAGGTTGTCAGGGACCTGTATTTCTAGCTGGGATTTATCTTTCATTGATATAAGTACATCCCCTTACAGGCAACGGAGTGAGTAGGGGTAGCAATCTGAAGCACAAGGCTGGTTAGTCAGTGCAGTTTTATTCTTTGTAAGTACTAGGCGGCATTTGGAGGTGGACAAAGGAGGGAAGAACAGGGACACTTATCAAAAAGAAAATGTGCTGGCTTTGTGAACTACTAATAATGCCCAGGATATTAGTACCAGAATGGTGAATGAGGGGAAGCATTTCAGAATCCCTGCACATCACATGGCCCTTCTGTGCAATAAGGAGCTTAACAGTTTGTTAAATGAGATGCCGAAAAATGTTCAATTATACAGAGAAATTAATGGAAAGCAGTAAGCCACTTGGAGGTCACTTCATCTTGTGAAAGTTGAGCATTCATGTAGTGTACAGAGCCAGGGCACCATTTTTATGATTAAACTTATATTCCCATATACTTCAAACAATGGCAGATGGTAGACAGAGCAGTGAGATTAGGTACATATGGTAAACATGGGGGTGGGGGAAGGTATTGGACACACAAAGCAAAGGATCATAGACTCTGACGGTCAAATCAGAATGTAAAAGATCAATAAAATGTTCATAGAAATTGGCCCAGGAAATACCAGGGGTCATCTGTCAGGTCTATTTATTGCAGCATTCCTGCTTTATTTTACTTAGCCAGTGGGGAATGTCCATCCCCCTCACTTCCCTTTTACTGGTGATCTCTTTCGCTGTTCAGGCACACTTATTTTCAGACTTTTGTGATATTTTCCCAGACAGCTCTGCGGGATGATTATCTATGCTGTCCGAGTGATGGACTTCAGATAGCATGGTGTCTCCCTGTGCTTCTTTACAACCTGAATCCTCCCTGTGATACTGGCTCCCAGGTCACCATTTCCTCTTAAGATGTCACCTTGGGATGCTTGCCTCCCAGGGAAGTCACATAAATATACCTTGCTTTCATTTTCTGGTGAAACTGGGAGTCTATGCTTAAAATCTTGACTGCTGTGAAGTAAAAGCTGATGAACCCAAAGGCAGTCAGTAGAAAGTCTTTCAAGACAGTGGATTGCCACTTGCTTACCATTACAGAATTAGTGTCTGGCAGAGCATAAAGCCCCCTTTGGGGCTTCCTTGTCCCATCTCATCAGGGGGGTTATCCACAGGCAGCTTTGCTTTTATCCCATCCTAAAAGTCTTTCTCTTCTCCAGTTTTCTCTTTGTTCTCTTATTTTTCCTTTCAGCTCTCTGACCTGCGCAAACCAAACCTGAGTGTTTCTGAGATTTTAGGTGTGCACTCGCGTTCTTCCTTCTGCTCTCCTTCTCTGGTTCTGTCCTGTCATCCACAACTTCTCCCTCCCTCTGTTCCTATCTTTGATCTCATTCTGATATTTATTTCCACCCCCTCCCCCCCCCCCCCAGCCCCGCACTGTGTTTCCTCCTTATTTTGTGCTTCCTGCTTTTTCTCTTTGATCACTTTCAAGAATGCAATAATTACTTCTAGGTTTTCGGGGCCCTGGATGTTGTACATGCCCTGGATATCTAACTTCTGCCCTTTCATTTGCAGTAACTCACTTTTTAGCTGGGTTGCAGGTGCTAGTTCAGAATCACTAGTTTACTTTAATTTGAACTCGGAGTCCCTGAGCACCCCAACCAAGCTGGCCGCAGTGACAGCTCAGCCAAACCTAGGATCAGCCAGACAGCCCAGACCTCATCTGTATTGTGCATTTCACCTCCCATAATGCATTACTCTACATAATGATAGCCTTCATCCTGGTAACTCCTAGCTGGGTCCCGTGGGAAGCTCCAATGCACCTACAGCTTTTCAGTCTCAGCAGGAGTTAGAAATGTAATTCTTCCAATAGCCTCTGTATAAACGTATTTTCTCTTGCTGAGCAGCGAAAAATCTGCCTGCAGTATGAACAAAGCAGTAGCTGTTACAATGCAAGTGGTAGATTCTTCCCCTGGTGAAGTCAGTTGGCACAATCAGGGTCACAAAATCACAACCTTCAAAATCATCCCGAGAATGGATATATTCTGTACCACTTTCTGTCCTCGTTATGATCTCTGTCACAAGAACAAGTTATCCCTGAATCTCAGTGTCTGAGATGCTGTCTTCTCATTTTCATCAAATAATCCCTGTTCTTGTGACAAAAGATGGTAAGTAACAGGAACAAAAATGGCCCCAAATGAAGCCATTCTCATGACAAAGACTGTAATGAGAACAGAAAATGGCACAAAATCAATTCATTCTCATGACAACCTTAAGATTGTAATGAGGACAAGAAAAACAGTCTGAAATTTATCAATTCTTGTGACAACCCTGAGACAGTAATGAAAGCAGCAAATGGTATGAAATTGGTCCACTCTCGTGATAGACACTGAAACAAAACCAGAAAATAGCAACACGTTTATCCATCCTTTTGACAACCCTAAGAGTGGAACAAGAACAGAAAAGGTTAGGAAAATTAACCCATTCCTGTCACAAACAATCTGATAAGTGTAATAACCAATTGTCCTTTCCAAATGGTGTAATTCAGCCATTTGAGCACTGGCTTCATACTAAACCAGAGGAGTAATTAAGTTTCAGAGTATCTTTGTGCATAGCTCACGTCTGGTTTAGGTATAGAGTAGCAGTGACTCAACCATCTTCATTAGTGTAGAAGGCATACAAGGTGGGTGATATACGCTAGCTGGAGAACCTCTGCCTCTCCGGGATGGCTATCGTCGGTGCTGTTCTCACCAGCACCATTTTATTAATTTAATGTCTCTGTGTGTATGTCTGTGGCATCCACAGGTCTTGGTCAATGATGGGGGACCTGCTGGAAGCACCTTCTGTGCGTCTTCTAAGGCTGCTGTAAGGCCTTGTGAAGATACAGGTTCTGCTAACGCAGGTGAAGAGGTGCACATACGTGGGCATTGTGCTTATATGTGTGCTTGTATAGAACATCAACAGAGACAAATGTACAGGGAGACAGTTTGTCCTCTGTGTGGTCAGCCCTGGCTGAACAGAAGAAAATGGGAGAGGGCAGAGGAGAGTTCAGTCAGGGATGTGGGTGAAGATGTAAAGAATATGGGTGTTAATGGGTGAGAGGCAATCTGTCTGAACTAATTGGAGAGCAGAGAATTGTCAACAGTCTTAAAAAAAAAAAAAAAAAAAAAAAAAGGCAAGGAAGAATTACCAAGAAATTTAAGAGCAGAAAGGTAAAGGCAGATGGGATGAGGCAAAAGCTACCCCTGGAATGAAGCAGGTATGAGTGAAATGAATGGGGAGAAGGCAGTGAGTAAGGAATGAGGAGGGAGCAGTCTGTGGAATGCTGGCTTTTGAGCACAGAAGGAAAAATGCTGCACAGGAGACTGATGCACTCACCTGAAAATGGCCACCAAAGGGGAAGAAGCGATGCGTGGCTCTGTGTTTTCTAGACTGAAAGAGAAAAGACAGTTCCTCACTGAGTGAAAGAAGCATGATTTCAGTGTGAGGGGTGGGGAGAAGGAGAGGGAAAAAAAACAAAAACAACAAACCCAACAGCAAACCTCTTTCTCTCTCTTTTTCCAGTCAGTCTAGCTTTATTTTGTGCCTGCAGTTAGCTTGTGAGTGCAAATGATATCATTAAGTTATCCAGCTATCTGACTGCACCCACAAGCTTGGAAGGCTGAATCCTATCATTTGCACCCAGGGTTAATGCACTGGAGTGAATCGTGGGTGCCGAGTAGATTCCAGCAGAATTGGAGGCTGATCTGAGGCTAATATAAAAATATATCCCAAGCATTTAGCTGGCACTCTCCCGCCACTTGGATGACACCTGACCTTTGCTTCTGTGTGTGTGTGTGTGTGTGTGTGTGTGTGTGTGTGTGTGTTTGAGCTGCCCAAGCAGAGAGAAAATCATTTTGAAGCCTCCTGCTATGAAAGTCAGTATCTCCCCGAGTGGACTGACTGTCCTCTGAAAAAGTGTAAATGCTTAACCTCAGTCAAGTAGGCTCAAAGGGCAGTGCACTGGCTTGCTGGAGGAGGAACAGAAAAGGAGAAAGTGTCAGCATGTACGTATGGGAACTAGTCCCTGGCTTCCTCCAGGGCTTTTGCTACCTTTTGTGTTCACTCTCCAAATTTAAGGCTTATTGGCACTTGCGCAGGCTATGTGAAGGGTTCCTTGCAACAGACTAAGGTGTGGGTTTCATTACAATTTGTGGGGAAATTTATTAAAAAAAAAAAAAAAAAAAAAGCATCTTCACATTTAAGGGGCAATATATCTTTAAAAAAAAAAATAATCCTAAAAAGAAATCAGTTGTTAGAGTCAGTGTTGCCCCAGTGCCAGCTTTATGCCTTCGACTAATGTGCTTCTCCAGGAACAGTCTTTAAATGAGAAGTTACGGCTGCTTTTCTGATTGAAACAAACTAGTGTTGATTGCTGATCAGCCATCTGTAAAGGAGGGCATCTCAGGAAGGATATGAGCTAATGAAAAAATGGACCTGATTTGAAAGTGTGATGTGCTTCATGCCACAGGCCAGTCTGAGTGGCATGAGATTATATCAGTGCAAGTGAGAGGTAGATTGAGAATAAGTAACTTCTGTCTTAAAGATTAAATGGCAAATTTGCTATTAAATGTGAAAGACATAAAATGGAATTAACGCTTTGAGGGTGTTAGCTGTGGTTATATACACTCTGCAAATGGCACTTCCATCCTGTCACTTGCGTTGTCAAACGGTACACTCTTCTCATTGCAGCTCAATTAATACTCATCCAGAAGTATCAATTAAAGAAATGAGAAATGAAGTGTTGACCCTTAACAGCCACCCACACATCACCCACTTCACAAGCACATTTCGTGTGGCATTACTTCTCCAAATGACCTTTGTAACTGGTAAAATATTATTGATGAAATCATTAGGTTTCTTGGTAACCAATTGATAATTTTCATCCGGGTTGCTTGGTGCTGATAACATTACCATTGTTGTAACTAAGAGACAAATGCTGCCGTGAAAGCACATGGGGCTCACTGGCTGCTCCTGCATTTTACACCCTGAATTTCCGAACATCTAAAATTAACAGGCCTGTCAATTAAAAACAAAACAATAAAACACGTAAGTGGTAAAGGTAGCTGTTGTAGTGTTACTGTGTGAGGTGTTAATGCTGAGCTTCATTACGTTTTGTCTCGTTATTACCTTGCATCCAGCTGCATGCTCTTGCTTTGTGACATGATGTGAAGTGACACAAGTAAAGACCGAGTAGAAATGCTAGATTTGGTTTCAAACTAGGGTGTGAAACGGAACAGCCCAAATTTGGTAAGAGTTAGATTGAAGTATTTTGCTTGGGACAGAAGCCAAATGCAAACTTGGCTGTGATATCTGATTAATTTTGAAGAACCCCAAATTGTAAAGATATCCAAATTCAAGTGGAGTATCCTACTGTATTTTAAAGTTGTCTTTTCACCTCTTGTTTATTTTCTTGCCTCCCCCCCCCCCCCCCCCCCCAACAGATTCTGTCTCATAAAAATCCCTAGGATATCTGTGGATGGAAATTACTTTTGCTACAGACTTCCTTGCATAGTCAGATCTTTATTCATTTGATATATTTTTAAAATTTCCTTGAATGCTTTTGATTGTGTGGGTGTTGCTGTACATGCCAGTATGCTTTGTGTCAGTTCTTTTCACTGCTCTGCCATTTATGCTTCATACCAATTCTTTTCATTGTGGTACAGTATCAAATATTTTCCTGTAGATTTTAAAGTCATCAACCACATTGGTTTTTGTTTTATCATGTTTTTACATATACATTTGTATTTAATACACACAAATGCACACACACAAAAAAGAGATTGTAGGTCCTGGCTTGGTTCTACCTCAATGCAAGGAAGCTCTCCTTCTGTGACCTTTGTACTGTTGTGCAAAGAGGCCATCAGTTTTGCTGGAGGATAGGTTTGCTAAGTCTCCAGTCGAGCCTAAATTGAAGGACCAATGCGTACATGCTGCATCTTATCATTATTATGCATATCACCACCAAGGCAGACTGTCATCATTTTCAAACCATAATACTTGCAAGTCAAGACTGTCAAAGCTGCTTAAGGGATTCAGATACCCCATTGCCACATAGCTAAATGGGGCTATTTTGAGATGCTCGGTGATAGTGTTTACCCCAGGGAGTGCATGAGAAAAGCCTTATGTGTGTAGAACGCACTTTCCAGTATGGATGCCTTGGTGGAGGGGCCCCATGTAGAGGCAGATAGATGAAAATGGAAAGGCTTAACAGTATTCTGTCAAAAAAAAAAAAAAAAATCATACGTGGTGATGGGCTAGATTTTCAAACTATGCTTATTTTGGTAATGCTCAGTTTTTCAGTCCAACCCAGCTGAAATAGAGAATGACAGATTGCAAAGAGACCGATGGTTGAAGTAAAGATTGCTAAACATGGTCTATGAAAGACTTTCTTGTCAGTTGTTTGGACCTCATCAAGCTTAAACTGTTTATGTGGTGATTTCTGTGCTGAAAACTGGCTTCATTCAATCACAGATGCAAGGGTAGGACAGAAAATTAAAAGGCACCAATAAAAGTAAAACAAAGAAGTTGGAACTGGGGAAAACATACAAATAAGACCAGAAACAATTATATATATATTACATTATGATTGAAAACTCAAAAGAGGAATGTCAGAAAATGCCAGAAACTGTCTCCAATCTTAATCATTGCTCTGGTTCCCGTTCTGTATAGCACTCTCTCAATGATATTACTACTTAGGGTTTTTCATTTGAGAAACTGTGTCTGGTTTATTGAGAAGAGCATCCTGTGCTGTGATGGGGACAACGCAGTGGCTGTAGGCAGACACCCTCCTTGCTTGTATGTTGTGGCAATGAAAAAGGTTCTTGTGCCTGGGACAAGGAAAGTGGGGGAAGAAAAGGGTTGACTGCAGAGCTCTACTAAAGGGAAGCATCAGGCAGAATAACTCGATTCTAACCCGGCTTCATTCCTGATTTTTTTCATCTCATAGCAGGCAAGTTGCTTCAGAAGAACACTTCCATAGGGAGCCTGATTTTCTGGGATTGGAGTAAGGTGTTGGATGTCTGGTTGTTAGAGCTGCAAACTTCCCACTGCCACACTTGAGGTCAAGAGGATATCTGCTTTGAACAGAGAAAGTACTATGAAAGTGCAAAACTCTACAAAATCAGACTCTAGCATTTTTAGTTGGAAATCCCAAATTAAATGACACATTTGAGCATTTTTGTATTAACCTCTGTCTCAGTCTTTATGAATTTAAACCAGAGGCAGTAATTTCACATTTCTTCACAGTATTGTTGTGAAAGTAATTTCTTAACGATGGCAAAAAATCTAAATGACTGTTATAACAATACCACAAGAAGCGGGAGAGAGGAAAACAATAATTTTGTATTCATTGAAGAGCTGGACAATGTGTGTAGTCACACACTGAATGTTGAGGATAAAGAGTAATACTGAATAGTAATCTGGTTTGAAGAACCCTGTTCTCCTTGTTTATCGAATGGGGAAGGTAGTTTAAAAACCAGGACACAATCGTGTAATTAAGGGCCGTGCCACGACACGTAACAGAAAGAGGACAACTAAAGGTTTTGGAGTGACATCAATTTTGGCTTTTTATCTTCTGTTAATTTTCTTATCAACTTTGGCATTTTTAATGTGTTCTTAGATTAAAAAATATATGATTACAGATATTTGAAGATACACTTAAATACTCACATTTGATATACAATTAGATTTGTATTTACATATGAATAGCACTGTAGGTGGCAAAGGGAAACTCTTACATCTGTTGGGAAGAATGGCCTGTTGGGTTTAGCATCTTACATACCTAGAATGTGTGTATAATGACTCAAGGGCAAAATTTAGAGGTACTCATCAGTAGAAAATGGCATTTGTAGAGGATGGAAAATGAAAAATATTTTTTAGTCATTTGAGCAAGTCTTTCTAACCCACTTTGGGTTTGTTCTTTTTTTTTGTTTTGTTTTGTTGTTTTTTTTTTGTTCCTGAAGGTACTATTGAAAGGCTCTGTGTAACTGCTGGTATTGGCTATTACTGGGATGAAGCAGGGAAAGGTAGGCTGACGGATGTAGCTGCATTACAGACATTTTCTGTAGCCACCCCTCCGAGTATGAAGGCATAAAAGAATGTGAAGGTGAAATTTAAAATGTGTATGGATGTTCCTTTTATCTAGGAAAGGACAACTAACGAAGTAGTTGGAGCACAGTGTTTTTTTTTTGCAGGCGTTCTATCAGGCTTATAATGACATAGTTTGGAATAGGAGAGTCACAGTGGACTCCCTTGCTTAACTGTCGTCATCACTTACCATTTGCAAAATGGAAGGCTTTCTGATCCTGTGTTGGTGTGTGTGACTCACCCTCAGTGACTCACAGTGAACAGGAGCTCTGTAAAGCACTTTGAGCTGGAACTCGAGCCCTGTGCACCATGTGGCGTATGAAGTCGAAATGAAGCAGCAAGCTGTCCTTTCCCCTCCACACCCTGCCTCACCCCTCACCCTCAGTCATATGGCCAGAGCTGCTCTGCAAGTGGCTGCTCTGGCAGACCAGGAATTTAGAAATTATTCAATAATGCTAAATGATGGGCAGATCAGTCCAAATCCATCTTTCTTTGTTTTTTTGGGTTGCTTCCAAATACGAACCACAAAAGAAATGTTTCCAGCACACGTATTGGGTTTATATGACTTGTGGCTGGGGATAGTGCACTCCTGTGAGACCTGGACGTTTTGAGGACTGTGTGGCTGTCTGAGGAGATGCTGAAAAAATATATTATTCAAGCTGCTCAATTTGCAAATCCAAGTGGGTCTTGCTGTAGCAAGACTCAGACATTCTGTGGTGGGGATACTTGCCTTTAATATCTTTCATCCTTTGTGACACTGCATGCTAGACTACAGGATTATAACCAATTCCAGGATAAAGGTTCATGAGAGAAAGAATCAGTTTAGGGAATGGTTATCGTACTTGTTGAGCACTTGGAATTAGGACTGATTGCCACAGATGGCAAGAAAAGCTTGTCCTCACATCTTACCCACTTCACATTACTAGGTCCGGTTGATAAAAGAATGGGTGTTCTGGTGAATAATAGGATGGATACCCAGCTCTCTGGGATTGCTCCCTAGTTTTTAAGTGAAATGCTTAATGAGAGACACACTGTTAAGTGCCTAAAGCTACTTGACTAATAAGGGAATGGCATTCCTGACTGTTTTGGAGCCCATGACCCTGGACTGAAATATCAGTAACAGATATACTGCTGACTGTTGGAGAAGGCTCTTCTTTCTAATTTATACTAATGTGCAAGATTTTTACAATTAGATAAACCTACAGGCAGTCTTCCAGTTAGCGAGGCTTGTTAGACAAAAAGAATATAAGAATGGGCTGAAAACTAAAAAAAAAAAAAGAGAGAAAACTAGGATAAAACTTTGAACTCTCTTTGCTGTGTTTGCAGCGCATCTCCTTCTTCCTTCCCATGCATATTGTAATGAATGAATTGAGTCATAAGAGTGTTTGTGGAAACAGCATAGCTTAAATGGAGAATGGGTATAGCTGCAGACAGCACATAAAAACCTCGTAAATAGGAGTATCCTAACCAGAAGTGCAGTTCACAGCCAATCTGGAAGCAGAAATGAGGCCACGTGATTTGTTTGTTCAGGCAAAACTAGCACAGGCAGCTACAAACTGGTGGTGAAGAAGCTGCAGAACAAGAAGTATTAGTATAAATTATTCATTGTGGATCATTTTGAATAATGAGCAAATCTGAGAAAATAATGACCCGTTCACACACAATTTGCATGGAGAAAAAAGCAGCTAAAATTGATAAAATTCTCTGTTACAAATTATTTGCTGTGCACTGGGTGTTGGCATAACATACTCTGAAGCCTGACAGTTCCAGAATAATTAAAATATTAAAATGGCTCCATTTTAATCTTTGATCACATATCTAGATCGCATTGCAGAAATGTCATGTTTACTCATGACTCATAATGAAGAAATGTAGAAATGTCATTATTAGAAACCCTGTTTTTACTGCATCACGTATCAAAATTCGCAGGCAAACCATTACATTTCCTTTTTCATTTTGCAAGCGTTTGTTTCCTGGAGGAGCTGAGGCCCACATTTTCAAAACCAGAGGACCTCCTTATACAGGAAATCTGAGCCACCAGATGGCTTTCACTTTCCTGCCACCCACCACCCAATATTTGGGATGGCTCCAAATTTGCTGCCAGATTCCTACTTCTCCCCTCTTGCTCTAGAAGCCTGGCTCCCAATTTTATTTCACCCAGAGACTATTTATGATTGATTTTATAGCATAGACTGAGGAAGAAATGATTAAAAGCTTACCCTGCTTCACCAGTCTTCTGTTGGTAAAGAGAAGAATTGCCCTCTTCATCCCTGTTTGATGGCCTTGAGGAATGAGACCGTGTGTGGTCCATTCTATTCAAGTGGGACTAAGGATGTATTGTGGTAGCTGCACTGATGGTAGTGGCATACCCTTCCACTTGGAACAGCATGGCTGAGATCAGCATAGTAATGAGGTCAGGATGAAGCAGGTCATGACTCAAACTCCAAACCTCAAACCACAAAAGAGCAGTCTCTGTTCTTCTCTGCTGACAGACCTGCTAGTCCACATGGCTGCCTTCAATATTGTACTCTGCTGGAGCTCAGAGAACAATGGCAATGTCCAGGATGGGAAAGACCTGAATGAAAACCCATTGCAGGAATGGAGAGGAGAAAGAGAAATAGATGAGTAACTGAAATTAGGCATGCTCAAGAGAAAGGGAGCAGCAGGTGTTTGCATACCAGCACATCTGTTCAGAAAATACTCCTTTAAATCCAGATTAAATATATAGTTTTGAAGCTTGACCTTTCTAAGTAATTAAAGATTTGCCTGGCGTGCCTTTCAGAGATAAGCTGATATAGACAAATGACTAAAATCTTTAGCTTTGGAAGAAGGGCAATATGATTTTGTTTCCTTGTGTTTTCTGTTATGCAATTAGATTTTTGCACAATATACTTCAGAGTTTGTGATCAGTTCACCACTCACTGTGACGAATGACTTGCACAATAGCAAAACCCTGGCCTTGTAAGGATGTAGCCGGGGAGGTCTGGTGGAAATAAGTAGATCTAGAGTACTTCACTAATTATTGAGAGAACAGAGGAGCACCCGTTCTGTCACCCTACTGTCACAGTTTTGTTTGTTTGGCTTGGTTGTTTACATGTTTGTTTTAATGAGTTACCCAAGAGGTCATCCAACAAGGAAACATCTTGCAATGAACTGTCAGTTCTCACTACTATTGAAATGAAGCCACAGAATCAAGTCTTGGAAAGTTTTTAACTAGAAAGGGGTACCAGATATTGAGTTTAGAAAAGAAAGTAATCTGCCTAATCAGCTCACTACTGTTTAATATAAAATTGGCTGTATTTTGTTTTCTTGCCTCTTTTGGCAGGAATTAGCCCTTTGTACCTCTCAGCCCCAGTCGTTCCTCAGCTCTCTTTCTGACCTCTTATGTGCAAATAAAAGCATCCTTCTGCCCTGCAGTTACAAGGTGAAGCAATAACAACAACAACAAAACAAATAGTAATTTGAAATCTGCAACATGTGTTTGCAACAAATTTTGACTTTCTGTGTTTGTGAGGGTTTTGTGTGATAATGATTCTTTATGATGTGAAATCAGTCATTGGTATTAATGATTAATTTTCTTTAATTACTGACAGAGGTGAAATTGCATTGACTAGCAAGTGTCTGTTGAGCTTCTAGGTTTATTATTCTTTCTACTGGATCTTGAGTTAGATTTGGATTTGTTGTTATTATTATTTACAGGAACCCTGGCTAGCGGACTACAATATGACAGTGAAAAGTTCCCACTTCTATTACAGTTGGCAAAAGACAGTTCTTTCTTATGATAATAATTCACATAAGTACCCTGGCTGAAATGTGATTTTTTTTTTTTGGCTTTTTATAAAGTTGGCAAAACATCAACTTTTGCTACTTTTGCTGTCTGCAAGAAATTGTCCTCGCAGTTCCACTCAATGATAATTTGTGGCTTCTTACCAGAAAGCTAGATCTGTGTCACTTGTACAAAGGTCAGTGGATTCCAGTTCTAAAACATCTCCAGGAATACAAGTCTTGCAGGAGAGAAGGTATTAAGCCAGACTGCAGTCTATTACAGTTCATTACTATAGGTTTATTCAAGGACTGCTGCAATGAAAACAAGTAAAACTAGCTTATTTATTTATTTATTTATTTGGTGGGCTCACTTTCCTTTCTTGCTCTTTTCCTTGGTATAAAGCAGTCAGTGACCCCTCAATTGTAGGCTGTGCACAACGTGCCTACACACTTCATATTTTGTTGGTGTACTCAATGCATTAAATAACGCTATACAGAGAAAAGTATGGTAATAATCTTTTCTGGGCTACATAGGAGGAAAGCTGCTTATGTGTCCACTCTTCTGGAGATGCGAAAAGAGGAGATGGAATGCAGAATATTGTTTTCAGATAAAACACTGTAAAATGCTTTTAACAGCCCTCGATTCTGATTAAGTGATATATTTACTGTTAGACTTTTATTACTATTAGAAGAGCTTTTTGAAGGGTCTGGAGCTGGTTTTGTGAGCATGCTGATTCTCTGCTACTAGTGACCCTGTCTTGTAACACTTGAGTTTAAATGTCCATTACTATTTACATTAACTAATTGTTAATTACAACAGAATTCCAGGGGAAGTGCATAAGACAAGTCATATGAATGCCAAATGAGTACATTAGTGATTGGTGTTATCACAGTGAATACAAAATGATTTCATAATGACTGGGGAGGTAATATATAATGGAAAGAATTGCTTCCTATTTGATATACTCACCACAGAACTAGAACTCATTCTTGGATATCATTCAGAAGCTGCAACATAGCCTGGAGGCCTCTAATCCAGTCCTGCAAAGAGCTTGCTCTGAAACGCAGTCCACACCCTTGCAGAGTAAGACATGTGTTGGAATTTATTATTTATGGCTCATTGTTATGAGTTGCTGCTATGGCCCAAAGCGTTATAGCTCATACTCAATGCTGTAGAGAGTCTATGCTTTGTAACTTTGTTTGAGCCACTGTATTTGAGTTAACACTCAACCTGGAGTATAAGAGGAAAACATTTCACTGGAAGGGGCTTAAAAAGAGTGTTCTTGTGCCCCGATAACTGTTTATGCTAATTACTGTAGCTATTGTACTCTATTCTATGGTGGTTTCTTTTTGTAGCATATTTATCACCATAACATTTGAGGACAATGCTGGTAAGTTCATGCAGAACATCTTGTTGTGTGCTCTTCTTTGGGGGACTTTGCCATTGCCAACCCACCATAGAATGAGCTTCAGTGTTGGGAAACTGAATAGATCTTCAGGGAATTTGGTACCTGTTTTAATAAGCAATGCACGTATGTAAGATTTGTTGACACCTGGTGCTCTCGTAGAACACAAACATGCAGAAGTTAAGTTATATTTTTTGTCTAAATGTTGTGGAATTTTTGTTTAGTTCTGAGTCTTCCATTTGACTTGATAAAAATAGAAGTTTAGAATCCTTCAGTCTAACCACCTAAGTGAAACACCAGGTCCTATTCCAATAGAGTTGGAAGAATAAACAGAGCAGGTGAGTAAACCGGTCCACAGCACTCTGCAGTCATTTAGAGTCTGTTCTTTGGACGAGGCTCTATCCAAAGGATGAA
Organism: Alectoris magna; assembly: GCA_030625065.1. NCBI lineage: Eukaryota > Metazoa > Chordata > Aves > Galliformes > Phasianidae > Alectoris > Alectoris magna. The sequence continues at coordinate 58,404,011 of CM060561.1, forward strand.
GTGCTGTGTTGAATACTCAGGAATTCATTGTTTTAGGAGAAAGGCCAAACACTAGTAGGCACTGATAAGTGAAGTGGCATGTAGCACAGTGGTGAGTGTCCCTGGCACTGAATGTTTTGGCGTTGAAGACTATACATTTGCCAATTCTGCATTCAAAGAGTGGATTGATAAAATAATCTGATGAGTCTCTTTCCTCTTTAATTTCTGTGATTTAAAAGGGGGAGGCTGTTTAGTAACCAGTGGGCTCCAGTTCCACTGGAATAAAGACATTAAATGCAATGTTTTTGATAACTACAAATTACCCCATGACTACAGTGGTTCCTGGGACTTTCTGGCGACCCACCGTGAGAGCTAATGAAGATGCCCTTTTATAAAGTGCAGTATTTCTGGCAGTTATTTTTAATGGGTCGTGCTGTGTTAGAAAATCATGCCTGCAAGATTCCCTGGAGTGGCAGTTGGGATGATATTGCTTTCAATGAATCACAGCAGCCACCATAAGGGCAGGGCAGTATCTATAGCAGCAGTACCGAGCAATGGTGCAACATCAAATGAACGACTCAGCTGGTGACATCTGGCCCCTCTGATCATAACAATTCTGTAGTGTGCAGTACTCCAAAGAGTCCATCCTTCAAGATGATATGTTAAAATGAGGTGGGTTTTTTTTTGTGTTCATCTTGGGTGACTGTTCAGGCAGGCATGGGAGATCCTGTGAGAAAATGCAGGAAGTAATGGATGAAAGTTGGCTTTTTAGGTTCGGTTCTTCATTGGTAAACAATTACTTTGCACCTTATTGTTGCTGAGCTTGCTTATGGAGGAAAAGCAGTGCCTTTGGGAGATGTTCCAGTAGGAAGAAAGATGCTGCTGTGGCCATGGAGGCCTTGAGAAGAATGAGTGAGCATCAAGAAGGTTTTTAAGTAAATTTTAGTTTTCTCTTCAAGGCTGGGTTTTAAAAAGGAAAAAGAAAATAATTTTGGATGTTGCTTTACAAATATGAAATCCCATTACTAATTTCCTATCTCACTGGTACCTTCATTATATCAGGTATTATACAAAAATATATATATTTTTGTTTGCACAGTACCTTTCATGAAAGAAAGTTTTCTTGATGATGCTTGGGTGTTGTGAAGGCAAGAGGTGGAACAATCTGTGACAAATAATGAGAGTGAAATGCCAGCCTTTGAAAGGGCTTTGCTTTCCCTACATCAAGTGCTTTAAAAAGCCATCTGCTTACTTGAAATGGCTGCAACACATGGTGCTCTTCCCCAGTCCAATATGTGCTGCAAATTGTAGGCACATGGATCCAGTCAAGGACACAGTGTCTGCCTCAACTTTGGATCTCCTTGCTGTTGTCAGTAAGAGTCTCATCCTTAAACTTGGCTCTTGTTTGTGTTAATTATTTCCTCTTCATGTCCAGCTGGCACAGTGCATCAGCACCTTAAGTTGCTCAATTTGATCTTTGTGCTCATGAACAAGGTAATTAAGCAAGCTACAATTTAAGGAAACGTATTTGCCTTGACTTGTTGCAAGTCTTCAGACAGTGCTCTATCCTAAATCATTTGATAATGTAAGATGCTCTGTGCAGTTTCCCACTTGACTGAGGTTTAGTTCAACAGGTCACAAAATCAGTAATTGATTCTCAGCGTGTCTCAGTTGATTTTATTACAATAATGAGGACCATCTTTTTTCATCTCTGCTAATATGTTACTAAAACCATCGGCTTCTCAGTTTGGTGTCAGGATGACTTTGACAGGTTGTTAGCAACTATATGATGTACAGAACATCACAGAGATGTCTCAAACTGTGTTTCTGCGTGCCTTAGAGAGCCTTAGGTGGTCGTGAAATAAGTGAACACACTTCCAAGAAAAAGTTCTAGCAAAGACCAAAAATATTCCTCCAGTTTTGATGTCCTAATGAAGAACTGCTTTATGCCAGCATGGATTCTTGATCACTGAAGAGTGCTGTGTTTCACAGGAATGGGTGACATTGCAAAGCAGACATGCTAGATTAACCACCGATTAAAATCCCCGGGAAAAGCTTCCTTATTTCTCAAGGTTGTGTTTTTCTTTTGTTGTTGTTATTGTGGGTTTTTTTTTTTTTTGTTTGTTTGTTTTTAAGTAGGAGCACTTTATAGTTAAGACATGCACATCTTGAAAGACTTGTGTACTCTTTCAGATTGAAAATAAATATCCAACAAATAATGAGATGAAAGTTAGGAAGGCAGCTCTACAGGATTATCTCTGCTGCTCAATTTACCAATGTATCTGCGTTACCCCCAGATTTTGGGATTCAAAAAGAAAGCCCAAAACACATCTGCCTGTTAAAGTGAATCTATTGACATCAACATTCAGCTTGGGTAGATGGGACACACAGTTTTTGGTTTTAGATTCTGAAGTTATGATGATAGTTTTGAGTTGTAACAAGCCAAAGCTATACTAACATAGGTAACAAAATGAAGAATCTGTACAGGTTCTGGAATAATGTTGCTGACAGATCTGGTTTGCAAAAAGAAAAACAAAACCACCAAAACCATCAACAACACCAAAAAAGCCACTAATTTGAAAACAAGGAAAAGAACAAGGCTTATGTCCTTATACGCTGAAAGTTTTTATGTACTTGCTCCTAATGAAATGGATTCAACAACAGTACTTTTATGGTCCATTTTATAACCAGGTAATTATATATTTTAGCTAGTCCAAATTAATTGCCATTTTACTGTTTTCTGTTTTAAAGGAAAAAGGTATTTATTAGTACGGTGAGGAAGACTCTCAACCAGAACACAAGCCTTTTATCAGCAAGTTGAATGAAATGAAATAAAGCTTTACTCTTCTTTCCTGCAGGAATGTTTTATCTACTTTCTAGTGATATTTTTCTCTCAAAGCCACTTTAGACTTTCATGCCACATACTACTTTAGAAAACAAGTGATCGGCTTGTCTGCACTCCCCACATCGCTCTCCAAGGCAGAGGATGTTAGGAGGCTCGTGAAGACAGCATTAGGTGCAGGCAGGTATTAACAGACAGATAGCGAGCCTCAGGTGCTGACATGGGTCTCAAATTCAGAAAAACACACACCGACCGTTAGAGTCAATGAGAATTTATTGTCTTACAATTAAGCAGGTATATACGTATTGAACTGACAATCTGGATCAAGTCCCAGAGCTGTGAAAGCTGAAAACACCTTACTAAGAACTGTTACTGGCTGCTTAGCTTCTATGTGAGACTCTTCCACACATGACCCGAGGGGAGTGAAGCATGGGTTCATCTAGCACCAATATCTTATGTATCTATCAGTGGAAGGAGCCTGACACTTAGGGGTTTTTTGTTGTTTTTCTTTTTCCCCAGAAGGCTAGTTAGGTAAAAGCATACTCGAACAATTTTACAAACAGACTAATAATATAACAGTCAAACTGCATGAGGGGGAAATAAAAGAAGCAGATATCTCCATATTAGTGGACATTCAAATGGAAGGAGAGAGTCACGCTGAGCACTTCAGGATCGCGGGTACCTGATTAGGAAAGAAATGACTTTGTCTTCCAGGCCAATTCCCTGCCAGTGAGGGACTGTTTCCCCCAAATGACAGTTTTGCCTTGTTTTGCCACCTGCATGTAACCAGGTAGACAGCTTCTACTGCTTTTCTTGAGAGATGAAGTTGCAATACAGCTTTTCTTTCCCCCTGGGTGTAAACACTGCCATCTAATGAAGATAACAAAGGAGAAGGAAGGCCCAGGTGTGGCATCAGGAAGGAGCCATGAGCACTCACACTTGCTGGGACACTTGGCTCCTGGCAATGCAGCACCACGTTGTCAATGCTCACATAGCTGTGATCCCACCTTGTAATGCTCTACTCTCCACAGCTCTCTCTGGAATGAAAAGACTAAGCAAGAGAAGCACAGCTTCCAAAATACCTCACAATTTGCTTCAAATAACTTTCTTTAAATCTGACACGGTTTTGAAGCTTTTATCCTGCTCCATTTCCCTTAAATCTGAGTCTTTCACAGAGAATTTGTACAAGAACTGCTCTGAAAATAATGCCTCCTATTTTATCGTGTTGGCACACGACATCAGAGGCAGATGTTGGTGGTGTGGCAGTAGAGTTTGAACCTTCCCACCAACATCCCGTTACATGTTATTGCTGTGTGACAGATGGCAGCAGAGGGGCAGTCTGACACAATGGCGTCTGACATGGAAGTGCAGATGGAGCAAAGGTGTGGAACTGAATTCCTCCATGCAGAAAAAATGGTATGCACTGACATTCACAGACATTCCCTTGCTGAACATTTATGGAGACCAAACAGTGAATGTGAGTGCAGTGAGGTGGTGGGTGTTGTCTTTCAGCAGTGGTGACAGACAAGCCACGTTCCAGACAGCCATGCACAGCTGCCACACCTCACAATGAAGAAATCTCAATCAGCTCATCTGTGCAAATCAGCAGATTACAACCAGGGAACTGTGTACAGAGCTGAATGTTGGCTTCAACACACTGGAAACAACTGTGGCAACACTGGAATATCACAAAGTTTGTGGCAGGTGGGACCTATGAATGCTCGCGCGGGAACAGAAAGAACATCATATGCAGGAGTCAGAATCTATTGAACCAACACGAGGCTGGAGGTGATAATTTCCTACATCACATCATTACTGATGATGAGATGTGTTGTCACTACTATGAGCTGGGGTCAAACTGGCAGTCCGTGGAGTGGCAACATGTGAATTCGTCATCAAAAGAAAAAGTTCAAGATACAGCTCTCAGTGGGTAAAGTGATGTGCATTATCATTTAGGACAGGAAACGGGTGATCCTTTTGGACTTCCAGGAACCTGAACACACCATCAGCTCTGACTGCTATATCACAATGCAGACTAAACTGAAGACTCGAACTTCCACAGTCAGGCCAGAAAAGAAGACAACCTTTCTCTTGCAACACGATAACTCCAGACCCCATACCTGTTGGAATACTGTTGGATACATTGCCAGTCTTGGCTGGGCTGTCCTGCCACACCCATTGCATATCCAGATTTGGCACCTTTTGATTTCCATCTGTATGGACTGATGAAAGACAGTCTGCATGGGCAACATTTTCCCAGTAACAATGCCATCACAGCAGCCGTGAAACAGTGGGTCACCTCTGCTGGGGAAGATTTTTGCAAGTCAGGCTCTTGTTAATCACTGGAGAAAATGCAGAGCTAATGGTGGTGACTGTGCTGAAAAATACTGTTCTGTAGCTGAGAATTTGCTGTATCAAATAGTGTCATTGGGCTCTCTGTATCTGTTGAAGTGTCCGTGGAAATAAATAGGAGGCATTGTTTTTGGAGTAACTTATGTGACTTCCTTTTTTTTTATTATCTACATCCCTTTTAGTTTGTAAATAATAGTAGCACTCATTTTCTATACTTTTTTTCCTTATTAAAAAAACCCAAAACAATACTATGACTACTTTTGGCATTAAGCTTATAAGTAAGCCTGAAAGTACAGTATTTAAATGATCCACGATACATTTGATTTGCAGCTGCATGAAGACGAAGAAAAAGAGCCTATTTTAAGCTGCTGAAGCAGTCAGTCTTGGTATTTCAGCTCACCATTATTTTCTCTCCCTCAGCAGCGCCTAGTCAGCCACCATCCCAAGAAAGGCAATGCCAGCTTCAGGAAGAGCTATTCTCTGTTAAGTCTTCAGATCTTAAAGGGTGGTGGAAAACTTAACATTCTCCCAGCAGGAGAGCAGGACTCAGTGTAGGTGTAAATCTCTGGCAGCTGATTGTTGGAGCCCACAAGCTGTACCTTGTAAATAATTCACTTAGGCACAGAAAATCTGCATATGAGGATGAAATGTCATTTATAACTCATAGGATATTGGCTTGGCTGAGAACAAGTTTTCAGCTCCTTCAAGTCATTAAGTACAGCTAAGGAAGAAGGAATATAGATGATGTAAAATAAACTCTCCTTTTTGCTTGTAGCTAGAAGAGGATGGTTAACAATAACCACGCTGAAAATTAAACTCTCTGGGAGAGGAGGAAGGGGATGTTGTTTTTCTGAAACCAGTCAGCTCAGTACAAGTGTTACAGCTTCTTTACCATTGACTCTGTCAGAACCTCATCCTTCACATTATTCATAGGGCTGGGCTTATAAGGAGACACTGAGCTAGAGGTGAGGTGCTGGAAGGTGCTGAGAGTGTTTCCCTTCATTCATTTTTGTGACTTGGAGTGGTTTGCTAAGATGATACAGCACCCCTCACTCAAATTCTGTGTTAGCAGAGGCACGGTATTTTCACAAATTGTGTAATGTTTCACTTCATGATACTACTATTATTGTTTTATATCCCTGTCTGTAATACACCCTGTTTTTCAGATGTTTATAATTGTGGCAGAGCTTTTCTTTTTTCTTTTTCTTTTTTTTTTTCTTATTGTCCCAATCATTTGTGTAAAGATTTTCATACCATCCCATGTTGAATGTTGTTGGAAACAAGCTCACCAAAATCCTCAGATGAATTGTTGGTTTTATGGAACAGAAGTAGGGAGAAGTCATTGTCTAAGAAGTCTTTGTTAAAAAAAAAAAAATTGGGAAAATGAAGAGCAAGATGAACATATGTTTGGGGGGGGATGCAGGGAAGGAAATTGAGACTTAGCATTGAAGTAGAGTGCAGCCCCGGTATTACTTGTGACCTGATAGCTAAATTAAGGATGCTTGTTATCAGAGTGCTCGTTCCAAGTGGAACTGTGCCTTCAAAATTCACGGTATTCAGCTCTCTCACTTATCTGAATTCTGCCTGTATGTTGAATGTGGTAGGTATTAATCCCTACTTTTCCACTAATTACCCTTTGTCCTCCTGCCATATTCACTGAAAGTAGAGGCAAAGGTATTCATTTAGTTTTGGGCCATTCACAGGTTATCTTTAGTTCCTGCTACATTCGCCCTCTGTATCAGCTCCATTTGTTCACACAGTGTTCTCTTTTTATTTAGACAGCTGATGAAATAGCTATTTGTTTTAATCTCTTTTGCAAGGTTTAGCTCATCTTAATTTTCTGGCAAACTTTCCTTTTTTTTTTTTTTTTTTTCTTCTGGGGAATCATTACTTTACCCCTGTATTACCTGCCTGAGGAAATAGCTTTATTTACTGTTCAGACACTTTTCTCATTCTCTGAGTCTGCACTTGACTCTAAAAACACAGTGTGGTGTAGCTGCTCATTCAGATGGGTCTGGAGCCTTTCCTCACAACCCTTTTCCTTTGCCTTACAGTCTATGTGCTCTGCTATTCAGGTGACTTCCTTAAGTAGTTCATTAATCTCTGAGCACACACATTTTCCTACTGAAGACATCTGACAGATAACTCACTTTGAGTGTCTTTCCTAATGAAAACATCCTTGATCTGACAATGCTCTTGGTGCTGAAGATCGGCAGTCAATACTTCACTTTCTACCTGCCTACCATGCACTCCCTGGCAAGCAGCTTACTCTTCCAGTTTCTACATCAGCTTTGAAAAGCAGCTCCCTGATCATCCGTCATGGTCAGACATGCTTCTTCATGTGAACCTCACTCTTTTCTTCTTCCTAAGTGGAAATCTGCTTTCTTTTCTGCTCTGGTTCCTGGCTCTCTCCTCTTCTTTTACAGTACAACCTTTTTCTGCTTTCTTCCTTGGTGCCTCATCTTTTTCTCCCTGTTTGGATCTTGCCTTTTATAAATTATCTCATGCAAAACGTCTTATGTCTTGCCTTCACAGATCCTTGTGGTACACAAGGCTTCTTCTGCACACAGCTGTCTTCATTCTCCCCCTGAACTGCTCCAGGCATTGCATGAGTTGAGCTTCACTTTTTATGGAAAGAACAGATTACCCAACCATCTCCCATGAAAAAATACCTTGTTTCTGTGCTTCCTAACTCCCCAGCTTCCCAAATAAATGTCTGCCTGATTTAAACCCTTATGTTTGATTGTTGCCTGTATATCATGCAGTGAGAAGAGTCTCTTAACAGGCAAACTCCAAAACTGACTGGGTAATGAGTGGTTACAGTAGCTGTCCATAGGCACACACACAAGGTGAGATGTCTGGCTCTTGTTAACTAGTCCTATGCACCATGAAAAGGAAAGGAAAATGGAAAACAGAAAGATCATAGAATCCTTAGAGTTGGGAGGGACCCCGAAGGCCATCTAGTCCAACTCCCCTGCAATGAACAGGGACATCCACATCTATATCAAGTTGCCCAGGGCCTGATCCAGCCTTACCTTGAAAGTCTCCAGGGTTGAAACCATTTCCCCTTTTTCTATCAATCATCACCACAGACCCTGCTAAAGAGTCCCCTTCTTTCCTGTAGCTCCCCTTTAGATACTGGAAAGGCTGCTCTCAGATCCCTTCAAAGCCTTCTCTTCTCCACTCTGAACAGCCCTGGCTCTCTCATCCTGTCCTCATAGGAGAGGTGTTCCATTCCATGAATCATTGTTGTAGCCCTTCTCTGGATGTATTCCAAGAGGTCTATGTTTCTCAACATAGATCAGGATCCCATCTGCGCCAACAACCACCACTGTTCTTTGTAATCCTACTATGACTGAAGATCACAAGAAGGGAAGAGACATTCACTGTTTTGTACTGAAAGACCAGACAGTTTTATCCCTGTCTAGAGGATGGAAAATACATGACAGGTGAGGAAACAAACAGCTCAAGATGAGGAAGAAGGTGTCTGGACTTTCTTCGGGTGGCAGCCTTTGTGGCATCAGTAGTCGTGGGTGGGTGCTGTCATACAGCCAAGCCATACAGCTGTGATTTGCAGGTGTGGTAACAAATGGAGGGGGAATGAAAACAAAACAACCGACCCCACAAAATTTCATGAAACAGGCACTTTATCTGCAACAGACTAAGAAGTTAAAAAAAAAAAGGCACACACAAAAAGAGAGAGAGATTGAGAAAATAAATAAGTTAATAAGTATTAGTAAGTAATTGAGTAAATAAATAAATTTATAAAAACCACCACCTCCCATATCAAAAGAAGAAGAAAAACCCAAAATAACAGTATGAAGAAGAAAAGCTCTCAAAGTAAGACTTGACTTATTAGGGAAACAAGAAGAGGAACTTTTGAAATAAATTCAGAGAAGAAAAAATCATGCAGTAAAGGTAGACATTAATAAATGAGGAGGAAGATTAAATCAATGATGGTTCTAAAATGGCTAAACTACTGAAATGCATTATAAAAATCTGTTAAACAAAAAAATAAGGAGAAATGGATAATTAAGCAATGACGACTTTGTCAAAGCTATTGATGAAAAGCAGGTAGGAGAATACTTAAAGCATCTGAATATATATACAGATCAGCAGGTGTGCATGCATTTCAGAGTGTTAAGGGAATTAGCTAATGAACTTAAAAAACACTGGCAATTATTTACGGAAAGTTACAGAGTCTGATGGGAAAGTACCAGGGAGCCAGGGAAAAAAGGCAAATGAAATACTGAACTTCTGAAGGTAGAAAGTAAAACTTAAAAAATGCAACAATCCAGCCACTATGTGTCCAGTTTCTGTGGTGTGTATGTTAAGAGAGAAATTGAACCATAAGCACAATTAACAGCATGGAATTATTATGCAGAACAGATCATGCCAGACGAACTTTTCTGATCCAGTTATAATATATTGGGCAAAAGTAGCAAAGGAAAGGCAATGTATCTGAACTCTCCTGAAGCGTGTAGTTATGGGGCTGCCTCAAGTCTTACTTGAAGTATGAATTAAAATTGATGTGAATGTCAGCTTTGTCACGTAAACTGAGAGTGAACTGAAGGACCATAAAACAAGGAAAATGATAAATTGTGGTGTTGAGCTATTGGGAGCTGCCTGCAGGGGTGCTACACAGGGATCTGAGCTAGACATAGCTTTATTTAACATTTTTTATACTGTGGGAATGGGTGGGGGTGGACAAGGTGGAGAGTAGCAGATAGAGTTTCTATGTGGTCTGCGCTACAGCAAAGTTGATAAGTAAATAATAAAGCAATAATAAATAAAGTAAATAATAAAGTAATGATAAGGCTTGTAAGTGTCAGTCTGGGTGGCAGTGTGCAGGGGAGTGAAAATAATACAGCAGTGAATATCTGTGCAGCTGTTCAAATCAGAGGATGCTGCTTTCCAGCGTGGATGCAATACACATGTCCAGAGGATATAAAGTATTATCAAAAAAAAAAAAAAAAAAGAAAAAAAAAAAGAAGCAGAACAGGAAGTTATTTCAAAATCAGAAATGAAAATGCTTCATCCTGAAAATGTCAAAGCATTATGCTTTCTTACAGAAAAAAAGATATGAAGCCAATGCTGTTTGGCTTCCTCAAGAGTCCTTCTGACAAGCAGCAGCGACAGTTTCCTTGTATGTAGCATGGTTGAGCCTGCATCAAAAATAGTGTATACAGTTTGGTGCATGTCAATCTCAAAACGTCATCAAGAAATTGGATAGAGTCCAGCACAGAGTAATCCAAATGATTAAGAGTCTGAAGGGATTCATTTATACAGAAGATTAAGTGAATTATATTTTGATTAGGAGTACAATTTAGTGGTGCATAAGTAACAGACAGACATCAACACCAAGTAGGGAACGGGATAATTTAGGACAATCCCAGAGTTTTTGATGGGATGATCAAAAGAAAATTTTGACAGGATATCAAGAAGCATTCCTCAGCTGTGATTTGATTGTATGTTTCACACTTTTTGATTTCAGAATGGACTTCAGAAGTAACAGAGGAAGTCCTTGCTTCTAGAGCTGTCATTGAAGGCAGCATGTGGCTCTCCTGCAGATGGGGAAGGATCTTGCGGTGCGATCTAGCCAGCCTCTGCACCTCTGATTCCTGCTACCCCTGCACAGAGGTCACTACTTTCAGCTAGGAGGCTCTGTGCAGCACCCATTCCACAGAGTGCTTATCTGGTAAGTTACCTTAACCCAGGTTAATGAGCAGAGCAGCCAGAAAAGGAAATCCCAGGGGTGGGTGGATGGGTGAGGAGATGTATTAGCTGATCACTAACGTTGTTTATTTCTTTGTAAAAATAAAAGGCCATGAGCTGTGATTGTGCACATATGCAGTCAGTGCTTGGTCTTGAGGATGAAGACAAAATCAAAAGACAGCGAGGTATGAAATGACACATGCAAGAACCTGTAGCCATACCTATCAAAAGCACTGCAACAAGACGCCTTTCTCAAACTCATGTCTGAGAAAATGCTTAATAATTTATTTTTTTTCCCCAAGATGCACCAGAAGGCTAAATAGACTTACAGATTCAGAACTGAAAGTGCATGTGGTCTGAAGAAATCTCATTTTTAGGGCAAACATTGGTAGTAATGAAAGCATTGCTATCGACTTGGGGTCAAAACTTCAGTCATTTCTGCCATCACATGTCCTACTGTATCCACTTCTGAGATGTTGGAGAACTGCTGTAATGTTCATATTCTAACAACTTACTTAGGTAAAAAGACTGATAGCAGTCCTGTTTCCTTAAACCAGGCACATCCTACTTGCAGCCTGTGAGCTGCACACTGCCTGGCCGAGCACGCAATGTGGCTACCCACTGCCCCATGCCATCATGGCAGCCCTGGGCATGCACCCATTGCTCAGCAACAGCCAAACATCAGTGTCCTATTAACACTGTCTCACCTGAAACCAGGGTATGGGGAGGGCAGTGCTGTGCTGTGCTGTGCTGTGCTGACTCAGGCGATGGCAAATAATTGTATGTATTTTGATACACTGCCTAAGCGCAGTCCTGTGAAAAGTGTGCAGTCTTATTTTCCATTCTGACCAAGGAAATTTGAGGACAGGTTTCAATATTTCAAAAAAACATATATTTAGTTCATCAATATATTTGCAACTCCAGTTTCATTTGACATAAATACATTTTTCAAATGGAACGTATGGAGTTGCAATCAGATATTCAATTCAAAAATCCAATCGTGTCTCTTTATTAAACTTATATAGGAGAGAATTACCCCTCACTTCACAATCCCGCCTTATTCATATCATCTCTTTTGGCAGTACACGCATTTGTGAACAAATATTGCCAAGGAAAATGCACGGGAAGAGTAAAATTTCATCAACAGTCTCTGATGAGCACCTTGAGAGCTCACTAAGAGTTGCCACCACTGCCATCACACCAGACTGATACATTAGCTTCACAATGTCAAATATCCCACTACTTTTATGTTTTTATTCTCTTTTATTGTTTTAATAAAAGTATTAAAAATTAAAATAAATGTTGTTACATACAATAACTATAATATATTTCACAAGGGCTGCTCCAAAAGGAGGAGGCCTCCTATTCTATTATTTTGGCCCCCAACATCAGAGGAGGATGTTAGTGGTATGGCAGCAGAGGTTGAACTTTCTCACTATATCCAGTTATATGTTGTTGCTGTGAGACAGATGGCAGCAGAGGGGCAGTCAGACACAATGGTAGCTGAAATGGAAGCACATATGAAGCAAAGTTGTGGAGCTGAATTCCTCCATGCAGAAAAAAGTTGCACCTATTGTCATTAAACAGCACTTGCTGAACATTTATTGAGACCAAACAGTGGATGGAGTACAGTGAGCAGGTGGTGTGTTTCTGCAGTGGTGACAGCAACAGTGGATCACCTCTGCTGGTGAAGATTTTTACAAGCACGGAATGTGGGCTCTTGCTCTTCACTGGTGAAAATGCAGAGCTAATGATGGTAACTATCCTGAAAAATAGGGTTTCTGAGCTGCTAATGTGCTCTGTCAAGCAGAGTTACTGTGCTCATGTTCTCATTGAACCTGTTGTAGTTTCCATGGAAATAAATAGGAAGCATTACTTTTGGAGCAATCTATGTATTTGCAGCCCTTCTTACGCAGTGTGGCCAGACAAGTCAAAAAGTTAGATGCCCATGGCTTAAACTGAGATTAATTACAGAATATAAGCCTGTAAACAAATAGTCTTAAGCTTCCAGTCAGAGCTGTGGGCTTCATGTTATCATCTATTTTTATCATCTATATTGGTAGCTGTGAAGCCAGATCTCCTCACTTGAATTAAAGATACCCACTAAAATCAAACATAGGAATATCTCCTAATAGCACAGTTCTTAAACATCATCTCTGGTTTAACATTAGCCTAATTCCTACGCATTTATCAGCAGCATATTGAAATGCTGCCTTATTGCTTGTGTGCACTAATGACAGCTCTGCTGAGAGGGCTGGGCTGTGGTATGACTGCTCCTTGGTGCATCTCCTGAGATGCATGGCCTCCTCCACACTGGACAGGACTCCTCCTGCAACTTTCAGCTTCCCTGTCCCTGCAGCAGTGGAAACAGGAGGTACAGAGGCTTCACTGCTGATGTAGGGTGCAGGCCCATGCAATGGGAAAGGATTGGCTGAAAGCTCAGACCCTGTTTGGTCTCTGGGCAGTGTCCAGTGCACAGTGTTAGGGCGGGTCTTCTCACCACAGCATGACATCCTCCTGTTCGTGGGGACTTTCTGCTGCTCAGAAATGCATCCAGCCTCAGAGAAATTCTCCTCGGAAAAGTTGCCTGGGTGGAATACTATAAAAAGGATGTATATTCCAATTTAAAATATGCACAGATCATTCACCGAGGTAGCAACCATCCTTTTTCCCTTCCCCCAAGAAAAAAAGTGTAAATCACGTCTTCTCAACAAGGCAGGTAGTGAGGATGACAAAATTCTTACATTCTTAAAGTGTTATTGGAGAAAAAATGTCACCTCCATGCATAATTGCATAACTTTACTACCTGTCATTTTCTATCAATCAAAAAAATGTTATACTTGAATTTGAGGACAAACATGTCTAATAAGATTTTAGATTGACAGCTGAATGGCTGTACTCAACCTTATTTTAACTTTATTTTTTTGTTGTTGCTCACTAGATCAACATAGAGAGTATTATACCAAAGTTAAGCGAAACAAATACTCAGATATATTAATCCCTCATGCACACTTTACCTCAAAAAATAGCATTTCTTTCCCTGTAGATTTTGCTAGTCAGCTCCTTTCAGTCTCACCAGCACTGCAGCAGGAGTCTAATGTTTCTTCCTTTGTGCTTCCAGATTTTGTCTCAGAGATCAGTAAAACATTTGATGAAACGTGGCCAGCACAAGTGCCCCACTTTTCCCCAGCCCTCCTTGTCCTGGTGCAGGGCTGTGCTGTCCTTTGAGGGGAACAGCTTCTTCTGTACTTCTCTCACTGCAGACTTCTGCCATTCCTCCACTGTTCAGGGTTTTCAGTGGTGTTCGGTTCTGCAAATCAAGGCGTTTGTTCTTCATCAGAAGTGAGTAGAAGGTGACACTTGTATTCCATTCTGATTATTCCATTCTGATTACGGCAGCCCCTTTCCTGTCTCAGTGTATTGCTTTTTGTCTGTGTCAACCTCAGAGTCCTTCTTGACCCTCCTGGACATCCCAAGGAACATCTTCCCACCACTGGTCCTTCTCCTTGAAGGTGCTGGTTTTCTACCTTGAGGTTCTCTCTATATCCTTTTTTGTCTTTACCATACTTCCCATCCCTGAATAAGCTACCAAAAACTTGTTCCTCAGTTCCACAGTTTTCTTCTGCAGCTTCTTTCAGTTCTGTGCATGAAGCCATGTTTCACTCTTCAAAATAAAATACTTCTTGTTTAGGACCATAGGTAAACAAGGGGTAGGAAAGTCTGGTCACTTTAAGAGGAAAGAAGCCTCACTCCAATTTTCCACAAAGAATGTGATTATTATTTCTTATAAGAGTACTTTAAAGTATCCACTGGTTAAACCTGCCATCCCTCTGGTTCTGCAGGGAGGCCGTGGTGACCTCCATGCACTCATACTGTGAAGGCAGGTCCAGCATCAGGGGCGTCGCTTGCTTCCATGGATATCTGGATGAGCAATGATTAGGACTGGGTAGGAAGTTGCACTCTACCCCACTGGAGTAGACACCTCAGGAAGAGGGCCCACAGACTACATTGGGCTGATCCACGTTATAGAAGAAAGAAGCAGAGGTAGGATGGAGATTTTGCATCTACACTTGCAGTAAGTGTTGTGAAAGCAGCGGGATAAAGATTCCCAGAGCTAAGCTTCATTTAGCTAATTGGCATTGGAAGAACATTGATACTGGGGCAGTCTGAACCTAGGCGTGAAGGAGGCAAAGTTTGAACTTTTATTATGTTCTGCTGTAGTTACATTCAAGCTGGCCTGAGTATGCCTGTACGTGTGGAAATTACACTCCTGATTCAGTGTAGATCTATAGGTCCCAGCAGTTCCAGGTCTGCTTCAGAGGCAACACGATATATGCAATATGTTGCTCACTGCTTGTGGCAAAGCCACAAATGAGTCTCCAGGGATTGTTCTTGGTGAAGTGTCAATACAGGGGTGATGTTTATCTTCTAGTCTCTTTAATGCATCCTTTTTGAGTTTCTGAAATTACTTAGCCTAACTTAATGACAAATGAGCAAGTATTTAAAGGAGCCTTCATATCTGCAAGAATTACCAAGAAGCCAGATGTCAAAATGCGATTAGCCAAAGTCACAATTAAGTGCTACTCACAGTTTCTATAGCCACAATTAATTGCAGGCACAAAACTAGAACTGCAAGGAGGCGGTCATCATTAAAAAAATAAGAAGATTGAGGCGAGAAACTCTGAGCATTCATGCTATTATTAAAATTAACAGTAAATAGTAATCTTTTTTGCTTTGCAAGATCTTTTACATTCAATCTTTAAAATCCCTTACAAACTGCAGAGGTGCTATGTCATAATATTCAATGAAAGGGAAAATGCCAAGACTCATGGCAAAGTATAACATCAAATTAGACTTGTCTAGCTCTGATCTCACATACTGCTCTGGCCTGATCTTTTTTTCACAGCAGAAAGCAGTCTTTTTACAAAATTGGATAGAGTTTTGATTTTATCGCTAATTCTTCACTGGAGATATTTCTGTTTCCAGATGCTTATGATTTGGATCCAAGGTCCCACCATAAATGGGGACCAAGGTGTGTAGTTCGCTAGGACTCTTTGCTGGGCAGCCATGTGCAGTAGTGTTTAGAAGGACTGGCAGGACCACACATTCCTGGAGGAGCCATGCTCTGGCTGGACCTTTTCCAAAAGTGATTTCCTGTGTTCTCTGCAAGCAGCAATCAGAAATCATCTTCCTCAAAGGCAAAATGTTGTAGAGGTCTACGCACGTGGAAAACAGACAGCCTTTATGTTGGTGGAGCTGGAGGGCTGGAAGGGGTCTTGCTTTCTTGTGGCGACTTAAGAAAATACTCCAGCAGTCGCTGTTCCCCCTCTCAGTGGAAAGTATTAGTCCATAGGTCTGTGCTGGCCAGATTTCTCTGCCTGTCAGGCTGCAGGCTCAGCAGCACAGTGGCAGGGGCCCAAGAATTGCTCAGAGCAGCGCGTACCTGCCTGCTTCTGGTTTCGCCCCCAGTCGTCCTCTCACCTCATGAATATCCAGAAGGGGCAGATGGAGAGGGTGTCAGAGAGGCCTCGGGGGTGGAGGAGAAGACGGCCACAATCACATGCAGTGCTCTTGCCCGCCAAGAACGAGTGGCTGCACTGTGCGACATGCAGACACGGGCAGGTGACCTTCTTTTTCTGCTGACAGCAAGCTGGCTGTATGCTGCTCATGCAAGTGGCTCCCGTCCCCTGAAGCTGTACCCTTTGTCCCGTTGCATGGCTTCTGCAGGCTGAGCTAGGGGGAGCAGTACCCATGGGTGAACCCCTTGGCCCTCCTGCAGCACCTCCATCCTTTCCACAGAGCTTTATGCTTCTATTTTGGCAACCTTTTTCTTTCCTCTTTGATCTGTTTCGTTATGATGCTTTGGTCAGAAAGGCTTCTCCATGTTCTGCCTCTTGGTGGTTACAGTGGAATGGCCACACGCAATGTTGTTTTGTTTTGTTCTGTTTTGTTTTGTTTTAAAAAAGCTTAAAATAAAAAAAGAAAAAAGAAATCAAAACCACGCAATGTTTATTGTCTTGTCCAGTACATCATTAGCCCCATGTGTTTTCAGTGTTCACGTTTCACCAGGTTGAACTGGAATTGATACTGGGGAACAGAAACTGGTGATGTCCCCACTTTGTTAATGAATTGGTAGAAGAAGGGAATGAGCTGAAAGAGCCTTTCCTCTGTCTAGAACTGCCGTCAATTTTAGGCGTGAGTGTGTCTGCTAAACTGCTTCAGCTTAGCTTCGATATTAGCGGAGGGTATACAAGACTGAAATCTTATGACTCTTAATTTCAAAAAGCTTTTGATATTGCTCTCAGGACCACACCTGAAATAAGGTCTTGCTATAGCCTGCACACCATAACACTGGATTTCTTTCAAATCGAGATGCCAAAATTACACTGCTAAGATATAAGTAGTTTACATAATCCCAGAGTGCAACATGGGAAAGATTTCAAAATAAAAATGAATAATAAGATCAACATTTATTGTTTTTTTTTCCTCTTACGCTGCCACTGAAAATTCCTATTGGTGTGGCTTTATATGAATAGTTCTCCAGAAGTAAATTATGAGCAAAATTCAAAGCCACCATAAATTAAATGTGCTTTTCTCCTGCTTTGGTGTACAAGACTTTCCATTAAGCTAGCCCCATATAATATACCTTGGATGTGTTCAAGAAAGCCCTGTAAATTATAGTAAGTATTTAAAATGGTAAGTAGACATTGAAAAAGGCCACATTAGGATTAATGAATGAAAGGGTTGATACTGAAAATGCACTTGTAAATAAATAACATGAAAAGTAAAGATGACACACTGTTAGGTTAGAGTTACAAGTGGGAGTATGATGATAAATCACATGGCAGTTTGTCAGAGCATTGCGTGTGGGGGCACATACTCCTCGGGCCCTCTCTTCCCCTTCCTCCAGAGAAAGACCTCTCCCTTGCCATGCCCCTGGCTGCATGTCCAGGAGGCTGATCAAACATGCCTGGTTTCACTGCTGCCTTTCTGTCCTGGAAGCACACTTTGCTGGCGAGGAGCAACGTATACCTCTCACAGTTTTCTGGCTGGAGGGAGGCAGTGCTCCTCACCAGCTATGGCTACTTGGCCTTAGAATTTACCTTGTATGCTTTGCCAGAGTTGCCACTGAACTCAGATATGTTTCATGGACCAGGCACTTGGGTGGATGGTCTCACACCTACTTTCATGGGCTGTGAGTTGGGTGATGAGAAGAAAGCAAGGGAAAGCTGAGGGGTTCCCTCCAAGGCAAGATTTTTCCATGTTTTCACTGCTCCGTTGTACAGTCCATATTTACTGACTACAGATAGCTACTAACATAGAGCATCTCATTTTGTATCCCTTTTTGTGGCTCTTAGATCAGAAAAAATAAATGTGTCAATACATGAGGATCCCTTGGACTGTGGAAAACATCTGCTTAATTATGTTAGGGTTTTCGAGTCTGAGAGAGCATGTATAAGGTCAATAAGCCTTATGTAGCTGGGATCAGAAGTCCACATTAAGATTACCTCTGCTTTGAAATGGTAATGATGTGACTGTACGCAGTCAGATTCTGGCTCCTGGTGACATGGGATGAATCCAAAATGTGATGACTGTAATAGAGATGCTTGGGTTTCAGAGCAGCAGAAGATGGGATCAGGATGTGGCATGTACACTACATGAAGTGATGGGTGGGTACATTTTTACAACCTGATTTTACTCCCCTCCATGGTATTCAATTTTATCCACATCGGTCCATTGAGAAAACAAGGTTCTGCTCTCAGTGAAGTGTTTATGGGCCTGTACAGCCATAGGAATACCTTTTATGTGCCCGTGGCACTTTGAATATCTTTGAATGGGAAGGAATCTTTGTGGGCAAGAATAAATCCACATACTTTTTGGTCTGCCATGCGAGGAAGGGCAGAGCGGCAGTCAGTGCTACCTAAATCTTTGCCAGACCCCAGGGAAGGATTTAAGTTCAGGTTTCCTATTTGAGTAAGCACTAGGAACAAATGGTAACATAAAGGTTAGTAGAAGATTATAAATAGGATAATAAATGGAGAAGGAAGGATTATACTACCACATTAGAAATCATTTGAAGGGAAGGTAGAAACTCTCATGCTTTGCAATAATTTCTGAGTGCCCAGATTGATGGTAATCTATCTGTGTTATTTATTGTAGAGATATATGTTTTGATATAATTTTAAAAAACAGCTTGTTAAATTATTGGAGCTACAAGTATAGTAGAGCACCAAAATTCTAATAGGCTGAAGTGGGATGTTAATGTTGTAGAAATAAATATTTGCTATGGTGATGTGTCTGAGCATACCCAATCAGCTGAAGGAGGAGGAGAATATGTTTCTCATGCGGCCAGTATTAGCTTAGTAATTTGGCTTATATTTTTGAATACTCCTGATTAATTGTTTGATATCTGTCAGATAAACTCAGATAACTGATAAACATGAAGCAGCCACAGCCCACCCATGGATAGGCCACATGCAGACAGATAGAGTTAAAATTAGCCCATCCACTTTGAACTCTTCATCCAGCTTGGTGCAGTGCATAAAACTGAGAAGTCAAATAGTGTGTAGTAAAAGAGGTGGTAGAAAGGAAGTAACGATCTCTGCTCTTTATTGGTCTCCATAACCAGAGCCTGCGAGGAACTCGCATACTTCAGTTTTGTACAGAGCCACATAGTGGCTTCCAACCAACGTATGCAGGAGCAAGCCCACCAACATATGCCCAAGGCGAGCAACATCTTTTGGGGTGTGTTGGCCTGACTGGAGTCCCTTCTCACTTGAAAGGGGAAAAGTGTTGAAGTTGTGCCACTGACAGTAGAGGAAGATGTGGACAACAGATGCTCATGACTTAATATACAAATCATAATGTCGCTTCCTGAAAGCAGCGGGAACAGTAGCTAAAGAGGATGGCAAGCAAGGGCAGAAAAGGGAAGAGCTACAACTGCAGTGGAGAGGGCACTGAGGATTTTGAAAAGGCTCTGCTGAGGAGAAAGACATTCAAGTATTCGGTTGGGTTCATGATGTAGAATTCTTCTGCATCGTCTGTCCCCACAGTGTTCTTGGACAGGTGTCACTTCTCACCGCAGGTATGCTTGTAACACTCCAGCAGTCCTGTGAGTCACTGGGCGACCTCTGTGAAGTTGAGCTCAGCTTTGTATCTGTGCTTTTAAAATGTTTCCTTTTGTTTAAGAGCATATTTGTTGCTTTTTACCTGTTTCTCCCACTCTCAGGATTTCAGACTACAAGCTTAGTTTGGCAATCAGGAAATTACTAGCATCATCCAAATTTTAGTTCATGCATTGCAAAGCAACTTGCTACTGAAGAAAAAAAAAAAAACAAAAAAAACACCACACACGTTTGAGCAATATTGGTACAATATGTCAGATGTAGCAATATTCTCTGTGATTATCACTCCATACAATTTTCAAAGCAATGATGAATTGTGACAGATCCTCCTCTGAAGCATAGTTTATGAAATCAGTGGAAATCAGATGGAATCAGTGGAATCAGCTTACATCAGCTGAGGATCTGGGCTACAGTTCCAGTTTTCTGCTGACACCTTTTCACGACAGAAGGGCCGCTGAAATGAATTGAGAGGTAACCTCTCTAGGTGCTCTATGCTCTGTGTGAGAAACCCTGGGAGTGTTTAAAGCTCTCTTGGATAAAATGATGCAGACACCGAGTCTTGAAAACGAGTACGTATCTGGAAAGTCTGGCTTAAATATAGGAAATACTTCCCCCTTTTTTTACCAAGGGTGAGGGAGTCCTGGGACAGCTACTGAATTTCTGAACTGGCACATGAAGAAACACTTTCAGTAATGACGGCTGTGGGAAGCAGAATATCATAGAATCATAGACTGGCTTAGGTTGGAAGAGACCTGATAGATCATTCAACTTCACACAAACAATTTACCAAGAAGGGCTACTCCAGTAGTCTCAGACATTTTGTTGCAGATAATTATAATGGCAGTGCAATTGTAGTAACATGGGACCCATTACAGTACCACGGGTGCTGCTTAAGCTTTACAGGGAGAGATCACCATTTTCTGCGTGTGAATAGCGGTGTGTGGGGATTAGCAAAGTGTGAATTAGCGCAGTTCTGCTGACTGGCTAAAAAGATGCATATCCCTTTTTCTTGACATTTAGAGGCGAAGAGGAGTTAATTCAGAAAAGACCAAGTTTCTGACACTTTTAATAATAAAGTAACACTTCAGAATGATAGTGTGAGATGAACGATTTGTAATGACCAGTGTAACAATGTGAGAGAGGCATGTCATGAGCTTCCCTCTCTGTTAATATGTCTGAGACTGTTCAGCAGTTACTATCTTTTAGGAGCTTTCCTAGGCATTTCTTGTTATTTATACGCATCTTTTTCCAAATCTGCCAAAAATGCTGTTAAAAAAGACCACACAGAGAACTGATCTGCCTTACACAAATGTCTGGTGGGAAATAGTCATGTAAATTTTGATTTACTGAATGCACAAAAGAGGGAGGCCACCACCTAAGAAATGGATGACAGCATCTGAAAGTGGTTCCAGCATTTTAAAAGCAATTATGGGGGGGTAGATTTATGCATGAAACCTGCTCTGTACATTAACTAAATTTGTGGGCTTAATCACTGGAAGGAGAAAACCAGCTACAAAAGACCCAAAGTAACAGGTCATTGTAGATATTCCCTCGAGGACGTAATTTGTGTCAGTGTACATAGGCAGGACTGTGCATATGTGTCACAAAAGTGACAAAGGAAAAAAGTAAGCAAACATCCTAAAAAAGCAAATATGGGAGAATGCTGGAATATATGGCTTCCTGAATAAAGAAAATCAAGCTGTGACTATGTGAAGATTTCTTAGCATGGGAATGGCAAAGGAGTAACGCATTCTTCACTCCAATGGAAATTAATGGAGCATGCATTCCTCATTCTCAGTCTATTTGAGGCTGCAACGGGGGATATCACATCTGGCAAAACTACTTTGAGTCATGTTATACCACTTATAACATCATCTGGACCTTAGGAAACAGTTTTCTGAAAATAAGGAATGCTGTACAGTACCTGACATTAGCCTTGTTGAAAGGTACTGATAAGTTGCAGAGGCCTAAGAAATTAAGGGCCACATTTACATGGAATTTTCCTGCACTTTATTACAGTCAATTCCCTGTTTTTGTAATTTTAACAGCCCTTTTCCCTTCAGTGCCTTCCCCAGAGCAAGCAGGGGGTGCCTGTTTGTGAAAGGGGAACAAATCCATCTGAAAGGAGAGCATTTGGGACAACCACAGAAAAACTGCATGCCCAGAAACTTTACAAAATCTGATATAAATTGAGAGCATTCATTATTAATAGAAATACTATTTTCAAACTATGTCGTGCTTTCATCTCCAAGGATTTCACATGCTACAGTCCTGATACTGTGTTTGTAGTCCTAATTCCCACAGTTAGCTTTATCAGATCTGATGGAATTAGTGGTGTGAGGAGGATGCACACTTCGTAAAGCTGTGCAGAACTCGGCCACAGACACAGACAGCTTTTTAAAAACTTAACTCCTTCTGGAACGGAGTGGAGTGTCCTCTAGTTTTTCTATATATTCTACCAGACAGCATTGCCTTATTGGAAGGGGTGTGTTGCAGCAAGTGGATGGTGTTCTTTTCCAAAACAACAGGACACCAGCAGTGGTCACAGAGCAGACGAGAACCCTGCTTTGTTAGGACCCACAAGTGAAACTTGTGTGCATCATGTGCAGGGGTTACATTCTCCTCCTCATTCCTGCTCCACGGCAAGTGTGAAATGGCAGCATTGTGATGTCCAGAAGCATCTGAATCAACACGGACAAAGCCAGTAATCCAGGAAGCACTCAGAGCTGGCTGGTGATCATAAGCCACGCTGATAGGAGGCTGGAAATGGAAAAGGGAGGAGGAAAGTCTTCACAACCACAGTTGCAGATCTAGGCACCACCATGCATGGAGGCCTTTCAAACCAACGCCTGTACGCAAACATGTTCCCTTGGGATCCTTCATCATCTGGCATCAGTTAGCTTAAGAACCCCAGGGAGGTGATCATAGACTAATGCAAAAACAGTGGTGTTAATGTATCTGTGTGTGTGTGTGTGTGTAGGGGTAAAAGGATTTTCAATTGCTCTGTTCAGTGGTCAAGAGATTAGTGGCTGCAATAGGAGGCTATATAGAGTGGCAGTGGCATGAGGTTTACTATTCAAAGTAAACCTATGCCCTTGTTTAAAATGTACGGAGAAGCTCATTTCTGCATTAGGATTGTAATGTGCAGATTTAATTTTTTGATGTTTAGCTGTATCAAACACTGGTTATAAAAAGTCCCCAGTGTCCCATCCCGCACCCATGATTATAAAAATATTTAAAGTCACAGAATGGATATATGGCTGGGGAGACACATATTTTGATTTATGTTATACTATGGGTTAGGCACACATTTGAAGGCAAGGTTTTTGGCTGACAACAGCATCACAATAGCAGTCTTCTAGCCATATATTATAGTGATGACCCCTGAAAATTATCAAGGTTTAACACAAGGCTATAATATAGGGTTTCTGAAAACTCTACATAAACAATAGACAACATAAAAAGTCATATTGCTATTTATGTGCCATCAAATCACATTAGGAGGGATTTGACCACATAAATAGTAAAATGACTTTTTGGGAATATGGAAATTAAAGAAAAATGTTTCGAATAGAAACCATAATTTATAGAAAAAATATTACAAATATCCTACAATGTTATGTAAGTAGAAGAGTGGGAGAGGCAAAAAGAAAAAGGAAGACTTCTTGGAACCTTTTCCATACACTTTTGTACAAGGTTTTTTATTGTTGTGGTTTTGTTTTCTTTTTTTAATGCACCCAATCAAGGATGCATCCTGTCATGTCATATCATTATTACCTATATTTACTGTATTATATTGTGTGCTACGTGGGAGTTGATTGATATCTGTGTTGTCAGCTGTTTGCCAGCTGTTTGCTCCTGGGATGAGCGGGGTGAATTTTAGCTTCTCAGAATCATCAAAATAAACAGCATCATTTTTCTTTGTTCTTTCTTTGCTGTGTGAAAATGTTTTGAGAATAGGGAAACTTCTCAATCCCAGAATCTCACCCCCGGTATTTTCTTGAATCAGCTGTGAATGCATATCAATATTTATTTGCTTCTCGTTATTTGGTGATGCCAATGAAAGCCGTAGATTAAGTAATGATAATAATTGTGGCAATTATGGAATATTTGGAGCGTAATGAGTGCTTTAATGATGAGTGTGAAAGCAAGGAGCCACTCCAAAGAAAAGTTAATTACCCAAAGGACCTAGTTGGAGTTGATGGTGTTTTGCCCTTTATCTTTGTGTGAATTGGGCTGTACATGGGCAGGAGGTCTACAGCTTGTCCCAGTGGTGGCAGTGCACCAAGCCATACACTTGGAAGAAAAATGAAGTCACTACCAGTGGTGGCAGCTCCTCCTCTATGTTTTGGGAGGTGAGGGTAAGGAAGGGGTTGTGGTCTATCTGGTGCATTAATGATGGATTTTCTCTCCTGTGATACTTGCTCAGAAAAGGCCTCACACACCACCTATTATGAAACATGTGAGCAGTGCTACCCACTAAAAGTGAATTTATCTCGTGGGATGTGAATAGAACTATTCATTTGCTTAATGTTTATGACGTGTGTAAGTGGTTTTCTGGAGAGATGGTCAATATTTTTATCCTGTTTTTAAGAAAAAAGTGGATTTTATTCTGAGATGGCAATAAACAGTAAATTCTTGGAAGATTAAAGCATCAAGGAGACTTTACATGTCACAATAGTGAATGTACAGTTCCCTTTGAAGTCAACAGAACATGTGTGTGTGCAGAAGGACAGAGATATAGGGCAGCAGAATTTCATGATATTGTGACTTAGGAGCCATAAGCAACAGGGGTTAACCAGAATCATTACATGAGCTTTTAAAGCAAAAGTTGCCTGGAAAACCTGAAGGGAGCTGAGGGTCTATGCATGAGGAATAAGAGGCAATCTAGAGGTGGGAGTCAGTTCCAAAACCAGGGAGATGAAACTTAAAGGAGAGCTATGCACAGGCTGAGTGAGAGTTTGCCAAGGGCAGGTGAACAGACAGACCAGGAGCACAGCACCTCAGAGCCTACCTCTGGGAAATCTGTTGAATCAAGAAGGCTGTGATTATCTTACACCTTGTATTATTTGTGTTTGCTCAAGCAAGAAAACTATATAGCTATATATAGCTTGCCAAAAGAAAACAATTAGCCAGTGTTCTTAGAGATGTTCTTAAATGAGAACATTATTTTTGTTTTGCAAAACATTGCTTTTATTTATCGACCTCATTTGGGAGACACACAAGTGCTAGATTTCTCTTTGGATCGGAGCTCTTTGTGTTTTTTTTCTCTTCACGTGAGCTACATCTGGAAAAGTGCTGAGCATTGAGCAAGGAGTGCTTGGTGCTCACCCACAATGCCTGGCATCACTATGAAAGTGCGATGGATAGGGATAAAAGCTGGAAAGATGAACTATTCCCTTTGGGTAACAATTTCAAAATAGTAATCACTTATTTACACTCTTATTTACACATTGTGCTTATTCCATCATTTTCTACCAAGCTCTTAAAAATGCTGCCTTGCCCTTGCTGGTCTCTCTGTTAGGAATGGCATCAGCAACAATATCTGGGTTTGGAGGATCAGTATGCAGGAAGGGGAAGGAGGAGAGATGACAGCCTCTAGCCAGCACACTTCTGCAATGCGGCTGCTAGATCACCACATCACACTCTTTTTTTCCTGCTAATTACAGGAAAACTGATTTATTAATATTTGTGCAGTGGTAACTTCTCAGCTCACCCACAGCCTTTTCTAATCTAGCCAATTATTTTCAGTGTTACTTTTAAGCATTGACTTTAATTAATGGGGTGCAGAAGTTTAAAGCATATGGGGCTGCTTTTCTTAAGTCTTGGAACAAGAAGAGCTTAAAAATCCTGTGGATATGCTTCTCAATGCTGCACTTAAACTCTGTTTCTGGAAATACTACATACAAGTTGTCACATTTTCTTCAGCTTGACATAAAATTCTGTGACGTGTCACATCAAATAGCAACAATCATGAAATTTTTAGGGATGTGTCACTTTTGAGATACATACTTTTTCGCTTTGATCCATCGTGGCTCAATTGGAAGATAAAATAATCACTTCAATTTCTCTCTGCTTTTTTTTTTTTATATATATATATAAAAACATATAATAAAAATATATAATTTAAAAAATTTCAAAGTATTTGTTCTGAATCCACCCTTTAAACAGGAAACTGCAACTTGAGTTGGGATGATGTTTTTCTCCTACTGGAAAGGCATCATTGTCTATGGAATGCTCATGTTGGGACAGCACTCGGAGCGCTATCCTGGCCTCAGGAAATCAGAATGGTGTTGGCTCTCAATGCTCTGTGGAGCTGTGCAGCCTGAATAAAACCTCAGCTATCTTTAAGTGACCTGAGAGTTGCCCTCCCATCAAACTGCTCCTCCCATTAGCAACAGGTGATACGAGAAGCGTGCTGGCTTTGCTTGCATCTCGCACTCCATAGCTCCACCTTTCCCTCCCTTTCTCCCTCTCTCCCTCCTGGATGGACTAGGTGAGGTGAGCACAGTGTGTAGCAAACTCTTGCTCCAGCATGGCACTCCCCTCACCACCCCACTCCCCACTGCCAGATCTCTTGCAGGGCCGCACATCTGCCAGGGGCTGGAGTATAGCTGCATAAGAGTGGTTAGCGCAGCCCTCCATCCCTGTCTGCAGGCTGATCCATCAGCGGGATGGCTACTGCTGAGAGGAATTTCTCTCAGGCAGGATGAACCTCCTGTGACTCCCCTCCTCACCATCACTCAGCCTTCAGCTGAACTCTTGCTCACCCCCTGACCCCTGCTTCAACTCCTGCATGCATCAAAATGTCAACAGGGGACAAGAGTTCTCTTCGTCACCCTGGCTTTGCTCCCAGCCCTGCGTAGCCCATCCCATCCCACACTGATGATTGTCCCTAGTTGCCCCTCTGCTGGGAGGGACACAGCTGACCCCAGCCCTGCAACATCACTTCCTCCTCCAACCCACCCAAAAGGATCATGTGCTGAATCTTGATGGGAAATTCATGGCACACATGGAGGCTGCAGTCCCCCATCAAAAAATTCAGTGTGTCAGCACCCTCATGGCCTGACGCGTGGGGGCTCTCCCATGGAGGTCCTGTGGCTACTCTTTGCCCATGCCTGGCAGTAAAAGCAAATGTAAGGTTGGATATTAGGAAAATTTTCTTCTCAGAAATAGTGTTCAAAGCATTGGAACAGGCTGTCCTGGAGGTGTCCAAGAAACATGCAGATGTGGCACTGTGGGACATGGTTTAGTGAGCATGATGGGGCTGGGACTAAAAGGTTGGACTAGATGATCTTAGAGGTCTTTTCCAGCCTTAACAATTTTATGATTCTGTGATTCAATCTTCAGGGTAGCTCTGGGAGATGGTTTGATGTTCCTTGCCATGATGTAGGAGCGAGCGGTGGCCTCTGCGTGGTGCCTCTGGAAGTCATTGCCAAGTTGGTGAAACATGCTGCCATCCCCGGGGCACATTAAAAAGGCAGCAGAGGATGCTGATTCCTGTTCTCAAGTTCTCTGGTCTGACTATATAGTGCTGGGGACAAAGTTAAGGATATAAAAGCCCAAGGGCAGTAGCTGAACCTTTGTGTTTTACTTTTTTAAATTCCTTTTTTCTATATATATTTTCTTTTCCCAAGGAAAATTTCAATGTGCTCATCTGCCAGGTCCTCAGGGACTTACATGCTCCTGAAATTTATTGCACTGTCTCTAGGCAGAGCTACCACTACCCAATCACAAAATTACTTAAGGAGTTACTTAGGTCCAGGTGGCTGCTTGAGAACTTATATCAAGTACTTACATCACCTTCTTTTTCTTTTAGTTAAATGTAGGCCCCCTCCTTTGTCTCGTTTTGCCTTTTACCAGAGCATAATTTAACCACTGGTCACTGAAGGCAAAAAGAAACATAAATAATCTTCTGAATATACCTGAAAACTGCTGGGAAGAGGCAAGAAACAGTACTTTCTTCTAAAAAACAGAGTGCTCCAGAGTGACTCTTGTAACTTCTGCTGTCCCTATTTGGATGAAGGAGTTCCTAAGAAGCAGAAGATAACATGAGAAGAAGCAGCAGAAAGGTCGAGGCAAAGAGAAAAAGTATTTGCTCAGAGAAGAGAGAAAATTTGAACTTTAGCTCTTTGGATATGTTCACTGCTGTATTCAAAGAGTCAGGCAGGAGGTAGGAACATTGAGCACGGACAAACCACTGCTTCCTATATCAAACTGAGGAGTGCTCTGGTTCTCCAGTGCTGTCACTGCAATGTGCACTTCTTTTAGGTATATATTACCTAAAAGTGAAACGGATGTTTTAGTGCTTTGGGTATTCTTTTAAATGTGAAGTGAGGAAAATCTCCCTTACTTCAGTATGCTGGAACCCTGTCTTGTAGGGATCACATTCTGGGGGACAGGTAGTAGAGGTGCTTCTTTCCATCTTGTGTCATCCTCAATAGAAATCAACTAGCATTCACCTTGGAACACTTTAAGGCAAATCGAAACTGGTGATGGCTGCCATGAAAAGTTGGGAGCTGATTGACAAGCAGCTTAGACATCTGGACCCTGGGAGAAAGAAAGGCAGTTGAAGCTGCTAACCTTTTCTGTTCGTCCCATGGTAAAGCTGACCCATCTCATCCTAGGCCTGCAGATTTGAAAAATGCTATGTTGATCCATAAACTCTGGTAATAAGTGTTTTATGACTTCAACTGAATAGTAACTGGGAGGTTTGAAATGTTTGAAAACTTTTCTTTGCTCGCACTCTCCATGAGTAGAATGTATGTCTTATATCAGTTTTGCATTTTTTCCCCTATTGTTTGGTGGAATTAAAGCAATAAGCATGTCAGGTTCCTGTAAGTCATGCAATTATGCTGCTGTTTTTTTCCAAGGAAGCTGTAAGCATTGTACAAACTTGACAGCTAAGACTGTGTGATGCTGTAGGCCTGTAACCTTTAAACTCAGTAAACCTAGGTTCAGCTTTTGGAGATAGGAAGCCCCCAATAGTACAAGATTTATTTTTTCTTTTTTTCTTTTTTTTTTTTCCTAGAAAACAATCATGTACATCACAAAATGTGTAATTTAGCAAAATTTGGTCTTAGTTCCTCAGAAGGTAGAAGACATTAGCAGGAGTATGTGGGATAGAATGGAACACGATGTCTACAAAATGCTACTTTTCAACAAGTGTTGAAATAAAGTACCAAATTCAAGAAGCATCTCAGCCCTTTCTGCTTAGTAGCTTATGTGCAACAGTACTTCCTTCTGTGACTCATGAGCCAGCCTGAGGAGAGCATAACCTTGGAACACTACGTGTCCTCTTATTGGCATAAACATATACCAGTACATTAGGATTCATCTCCAGATGTACTGTAGCCAGTTCTCAAAGACCTGCTGTGAAAGCTATTTTCCCTTTAGTCCATTTAGTAGTAAGAGTCAAGAGATGGCTCCTGGCGGTCCTGACCCACATCAGCAGGATCAGTTGCATTTCTGACATGGGCATTTGCACACATGCCTTCCTGTGCCAGGGCTGCAGCACTTCATCAGTGTGTCAGGGTGATGTGAGATGCCTGCAGTAAGATGGGTGTGGATCTCAGGGCTGGCTGAAGTGATGTGGGACTGGTTGCCATCCTAGTCTGTATAGGCCGGTGTCCCAGAAACACATGCATAATACACCAGAGGTGTTTGTCACTCCAGTGTCCTGGAAGAGAGGGCCCCTAAAATAGCTTAAAGTAATTCTTTGGAGACAGATCTAGAAAAAAAATATTCATATTTGTGTTGACTGAAATAGCAGGAGCCCACTTGTTTTTGGGGCCTCACGGCAAAATTGGATTGAAACAGCAAAAAATATTGCGCATAACAATGATTTTTGCAGAGTAATGTGTGAAATGATAAGAGGCAAGCTATGGTACGTCGATCACACTAGTGAAATAATACTGGATGGGTTCTTGAAATTGACCTTTTCTCTTCCCATTTTTCCTCAAAATATCTGTGTTTTTGTGTGTTTTTTTTTTCCATGTGTAAACTCCATACCTTCATTACAATCTCCTATCACCAGTGTCTCCTTATTATCAGGTAAAGAGCAAACCGAGTGATACTGCTTTTTCCCTTCTTCAGCTACTATCAAAACAGTGCAACAACCCCAGTCACAAACTCAAGAGTCTTTTGACAGCAGCAATTAAGCAACTTAATTAATGAGTGAATAAAAATGATAATATTTACTGAATGGGAGCATCCTGTTTTGCATTTTTATTCAAACTGTGCACCTGAAGAATACCACTGAGTATACTACCTCCTCCCCTTCTGCTTGCCTGCTCTGTTCTTTCTTTCTATTTTTTTTCCCCTGCACTGTTTTGACTTTGCAAACACCCAAAAGCTATTGCATGTGTAGGCATGGGCATGTGCTGAGACATCGGAAGTCCCTTCCAGCCAGCTGAGGGGAACACGATGCTGTCTTTGCTCTGATTCTGACTAACGCTTAAAACATGGCTCATATTTAAGGAACAGTTTCCACGGTACATTTGTAAACCTGAATTTTACATCAGAGTAGGTGATTAATTACTGATAAAGGGCTAATAAAACATTAATGCATTTCGTAATTAACAAACCTTGGGATGATAATTCTCTCTGCCCACTTTCTCCACATGGCTCACATGCACGTGTTTACAGACTTCCGTTCCCTCATATTCTTTATTTGCCTGTTAATCTGTGCAAACTCCATACATAACATGCATGTGTATAAATATATATTTTAGTCTATGTGCATTTTCTCAATGAAATATATAACCCATCTCAAGTGCGAGTAAAGCCCCATACATAATTATTTTGGAATGACAGACAGTGAATTCCTTAGCTATTATTTTTGACGACCCTGTCATGGATGCCAGGCATATATTGTGGTAAGAGCCTGAGAAACTTGGGAAAACCCACCTGGGGAGCAAACTCCTTTTTTCTTTATGGAAAGGTTCCCCAAGTGACAGGCCTGCAATCCTGGGTGAGCTTAATTAAAGTCAATAGAGAAAACTAAAGCATTCAAAATTGCTGCCTTTTGGGCTCCCCCACTCTTCTTTTTCTTCATTTGCTGACACTTTTAAGGGGAAAGTGCATTTTAAATTCCTTATTTGGGGCTTGGGGCTCAGTTCATCACATTCCCCTTCTGTTCTGTATCCCACATTAAATCTCTCTGGCACTTCAAAGTGTTGTTTCCCATGATTTATGGCTAACTAAGGTAGGTGTACTGGGCCTCCTGTGAGGTGCTGAATGCCCTCTTTGACATCAGTATTAATGAATGAAGTTTTGGCTTACAAAACCAGGTAAGACATGTAACCTAAGCTTACGGTTAGGGAAACTGAGGCACTTGAGAGGACAGAAATGAAGTCAAAAGATGAACATAAACTTGCCTGGCTCCCAGAACTCTACCATATTCATTAATACTTGTAGGATGTGGTCTGCTTAGACAATCTGTCTCCCTACTTGTTTTTCTCTAATACCTGCTGAACACAGGCCTTGCATCCTCATTTCCACCCCATTCTTTTTCCTCTCCTGCCACAGTTCCCCATCATGGGCTGGGGACATGCAGAAGCAATGGAGCTGGAGGCATATGATGATGAATCAAAATGCCTTTGTGTAGCAGGATCTTGACCATCTGCTGCACCTGCCGTTTCAATCCCTTGTCTGGTTTGAATCACACACTTCCAAATGTCACAATCACCACCAGGCCTGAAGCTTGGATTAGTTCTTGAGCTTGTAATGCTTGCTGTTGAAATTAATGGCTAAATGCCTACTGGTTTTGGTGAGAGAAGGGCTCGTGAACTGATAGCTACCATCACCTTCATTACGGACCCCGTCTTTCCCGGCAGAGTTCATTGGAATGGTGTCAGTAACCGCAGTGTGACTGGGACTGAGGCGTCTGTGACAAACTACCTTTGGGGTTAGCTTCTGGAATAAAATCTTCATTTACCATCCTTGGATAATGAGGTGGCCACATGATTTGAGCGAAGGCATTTTTATTAGTGACTAACCCTAGATATACTAATTGAGGTCTGCGGATTAGAAAAGCACTTTAAACATTTCAAGTGATCAAAAGCTCTGATGGTAAGGATGGGTGTCAGAAACTCCCTGATTCTGACTGTAGGTCCTACATCATTTACATTATTCACGATGTGCTAATCTAGGCTGCTTGTACATTTATTGGAGAGGGAGCTGTACAGGAGGATGGTAGTAATTACATATTCTCTCCTCCACAGCACTCAGAAACATAAGAAATGGGCTTCATCAAGAGCAGAGAGAAGGCCAGTTACAGATGTACACTTATGTAGGGTTAAAACCAGGGCTGCTGGACCTGGATCTGGAAGGGGCTGCGGTGGGGAACTGCACTCCTACTCACGGTAAAAGGGGCTCCCTGGGATCTCAATCCTGCAGACAACCCTTCCACCTCTGTTTTGGACTTTTAGGCTCACTAGGTGCAGCAGATCTGGTCCCAACCCATTTCTGTCTCAGAGGCAAACCGAGTGCTTCCTCCCTTCTCTGCTCCTCCTTACCATGCTCCCTCAGCAAACAGCTCAGCACTCTGCTTCCCTCCTGGAGGAAGGATATAAACGCTGAAAAGGTTAAGTGTGCTGCCTTATGAGTTGGGCTGTTGTGAAATTTACACTCATTAGCTTCTCTGGGTGGCCATCAGGAATTTAATTAATATCCTTGACATGGGTTGTTGTAAGTGATATCATGGCTTCCAGATGCCCATGACTGAGAGACAAAGATTGCACTTGTGAAGACTGACAGCTTTCAGGAGTACGCAGAGGCTTTGTACTCTGTCTCGCAAGAAGAAAGACAGCTCTGGTTGCCACCTTCTTCCTGTGGGAAAAAAAGGAAGAAAAAAAGCGGCAGCCTTTTTGCAGGTAGCCTCTCTCATGACAGTAACATCACGTCTGTTTCTGCCCTTGTCAACACATCTCACTGTCCACAATCACTCATCATCTCTAGACAGACAGCACTGGAGGAGATCATCAATTGCCAATGCAATTCAGCAGATACACTTCATAAATTTTAATTACATTCCCACTGAAAATGAATGGTCAGAAAATATAAAACATCTGCCATCCAGATCATTTACATTTTTCGTACAATAAATCATCAGCAACATCCAAAACAATGGATTAAATCATGTGGAGTGTGATAGGTCAAGAAAGAAGGAAAGGCACCCATTGTGTGATTGCTGTTTGGACCAAAGCCATTACACGGTGTACAGTATCAAGGAAAATAAAAACATTAAAAAATAGTAGCCGTTTGGACTTGTCCTCATAAATAAAAGATCTCCGGTCTCAGATAGACCCTGTTAATGGATCTATTACTGTGCCTATGAAAAAATGAGGGCTTGTTTAAGTAAAAGAATATTTAGTTAATTAAGATGGAGGAAAATGAACATTTATCAATTGAGTGGCTGGGCTATTTAGCTTGTAAATAGGATAAAGAAGTGATGTCAGTGGAATATAATCTGTTAATCGAGTTTGACTAGCATCATGACTGTCAAAATACCACAAACCGCTTTTTCTTTAATAGAGTGGCATGAAATCCTAGTGTGAGATCACCAAATTTTATTCAGTCTATTTTATATGGCAAGCATCAGACTATGTGCTTGGCAAGCCAGGCACGGGATCCAAAAGTGGATCCTCTAGCATGCATTCAGCAGGGAAACCATCCATGGTAGGATGGGTGCAGTGATACTCGGTGAGGTCGGCCCCAGGTTGTAAGGAATCTGCATTCAGCTCCCCTTTTCCTTCCAGCTCCTGGGCTGTTGGAGAAGCAGCAAGATCATGTTTCTTTCCACTAGAGTATGAGGGCATGAGGTAACATAGAACCACAAACACAATACACTGGTACTTATACTTTCTGGTATAATGATTTCCCCAACTCTGATGAAATTTGCATTCCTCATACTCTTGAAAGCACTGGAATGTCTTAGCCCCGAGTTGTTGCTGCTTTCTGTTTTTCAATATTATGTGTAAGATCTCTTCTTGAGCAGTGCTACCATCTATATCTCACCTTGTGCTGCATTTTCCCCCAAGCAATGCTCTCTTCAGCAATCCTTCTTGCTTCTTGTTCTGTTACCAAACCTGAGACTTTGCCCTCTCTGCCTTGAGCCATTCTCAGTTTCTAAAAACTGAAAGTGATTTTGGCTTAAGGCTTGTTTGTTTGTTTGTCTTCTAAATAGTACTGATACAAAGGCATGAACAACCACACAAAAAGCGAACTGCAAACACACTCAATCACAAGTTGGTGGATGTGGCGTGTCCTCATCCCTAGAGCAGATGAGAGATTAGGGTGTTTGTAAACCTCAGTATCTTTCCTGTTGAATGAAATGGGTGGAAATCAGGTATACACCGAACAAATGTTTATTTTGACTGGAAGCCCTGTCACTTTGTGTATTTATGTGAAAGAGAGAGATGTATGCTTAGCCTGAGGAGGTATCTGCACTCTTCAAAAAAGGGCCATTGATGAATGGCTGTAAAAGCTATACTTTTATCTATTTTATGTTCTTCTAATGCTGCTAAATTGTTGTATATTAGGTTAAAAAATAGTTCATTCTGACGTTACGTCTTGAGCGTGTCTCGCAATGGTATGTGCAATATAAGCCTCTTTCATTTGACGATTTACTGCTGTTAAAAGGAAATAAAAATCCTCGTAACGTATGAGAGAACAATGTAGCTGAGAGATTTTTCAAGGTATTCAGCTTGAAATTTTAGGCTTGAACTAGGAACAACATCTTTTTCACTCAACATATCTGCATATTTTAATTCAGTTACACAAATATCAGAGGGAAAGAGGTAGCAATTTTTTTTCTCATAGAGATGTTTTACTTCATACTAAACTCCTTTACAACAACAGTAATTACTGAAAAATATCACAGAAGTGCTGCAGCACATGTTATTATTATTAGTTACTATTTATATGGTGACACATATTGCTCTACAGACAAATAAAAACAACGTGGCTTTTCCTCTCTCACAGCTATGGTTTATGGGGCTTTTTACTCAGATTTGGCCAGCTGGTTTGGATATAACAAGTTGTTTTCCCAAAGTCTATTCCTTTTACCCCGATCCCCACACTGAAGAGGGATTATTTTTTTAAAACCACAAAGATTTTGCACAGCTTCGTGTCTCATCTCCCCGCTCCCACCACTCCATCACTTCTCCTACCACCCAATCTCTGTTGTTATCTCAGCCCCATTATTGCCATTCTCATATCTGCTCCTTCAAGGTCTGGCAGTGAAAATGTCAAGCCACAGTGCAAAGTTTCCAGTATGTCTGCCCAGACTGGAAGCAAAAGGCACCAGCAGGCCAGTTTACACACTGCTTCCAGGTTTGTGCCTCAATGATGCTCATAGGCAGATATGTGACATCCCATTGGACTAATCCTTTTCTTATGGATTTACCCTCTGCTGACGTGCAGTCCCCACATCATGCACCTGGACTTTCACAGGAGCAAACAGTGATAACAAACCATGAATGCTTGTCATGTTGGCCAAACATACTGATGGGAAGTATAGGCATGCTGTTGAGGGAGTGCTAGGTGTTGCTGAGTGCCAGCCAATCAGAGCTTACTTACATCTCAGATTTCGGGGAGATAAAATGGGGCCTGTGTTCCCCTAAGTTTAACCAGAAACAAGCAAATAGCCTTGAGAAGTTTGTCCAGCCCTAAAGATGATTTCTACACTTGAGTCTCAGTGTGTCTACAGCATCAAAAACCTACTGAAAAAATGATGAAGATTAGGGAGAAAACGCAATAAGTATGTAGGTACCTCAAGTGCCACTTGGGAAGAATGCATGTGCCTAAATTTCTATCTGCTCGGGTAGATACCTAGAACTTCCTGAGACAGCTTTTGTGGCAATGACGAGATTTGGATGAAAAGAATCCCTCCTCATCCCCAGAACTATCTGCATGTCCTGGAACAGCATCAGGCCACTCCGGCCAGGCTTCTCTGGGGTAAAACTGAGCTGAAGGAATCCCTGCCCTCCAGGAGCCTGTTTGAATGCATAGAGCCCCATATGGGATGCTTGACATAGGAGCCAGGCTACAGCCAGTGCCATAACGCAGGTGCTGGAGATGTGCAGAGCCAGTCCCAGCTGTTTCGCTGTACATTCCTGCTCCTATTGGTCTGTACAACTAATGCAGGCACAGCCACCATAGCTGCACAGCTCGTCCCAGAGCAGACTGTATGTGCACATGCATATGGATCTATGTCATGTGGACATGTGTGCGTGTGCACATGTGTGTGCGCGTGTAATTCATCATTTTTGTGTGATACACCAAAAATAATGTATGAGCTCCCTCTGCTGCTTTATACAAAGAAATTAATCAAGAAAATTGCTTGCAAAGCTGAGAGTGCTTTATTCATATCTTGCTGATAAAGCTGTATGTTCAAGTAGTACTAAAAATAATAGTGTATTATGCTTGCAAAGCACTGTCCAAACATTAAATAATTAAATAAACAAAAGATTCTGCGTTGGCTTCATTGCCTCATAATTCCAAATATATCTACTGTTACTGAATGGAAGGCGTCAACGTTTTGGGCAAAATACTTAAATTTCTCACTTCCAAGGAGCCATCATTAAAAAGTGACAACTCTATTGAGAGGTAAAATATATACAGTATTAAATACAACCAGGTCCTTTTCTCTTCTTTATAAGAATAAATCATTTTCAAATGTGTAACGGTGATATATTATTGAGTGTTAATAGTTTTTGGATGTCTTTTCCATTTTGTTAAACAAGCCTGATGTAGTTAAACAATGTGACATAAGATACTTCTTGAAGTTTATCTGAACTTGTATGACCCCTAGCAAGAAAAATCAGATAAATTTGGTGATGAAAACAAAGCCTTGCTAAAGAATGTGTTTCTAAAAGCTTAAAGAAGCTCTAGCATGTATTGTAATATTTTCTTCCTTTTATTCTCTTCATAATTCCTTTGCTTTTATAAATGGTTTGAGAGAGGGATCTGAAATACCTTATCATTTTCTGTATTGGAAAGTGTAATTTTGATAAATTGACTTGCAAACAAGTTATTTCCTGAAGGGACGAAATCAAAAGTGTGGTTCTATGAATATTTTCAGAGAAATGCTCCAATTAGAGCTGGATGAAAAAGTTGCAGCCAATTTTTCACCCTGAAAAATACAGATTTATTTAAACGGGAAAAGTGATGTATTTCTATCAATTCACCGGATTGGTTTGAATGACTTTTGAAAGATTTTTTTGACATTTTGAATTACAGAATAATAGTCTGAAGGTACCCCTGGAGTCCTCTGATCCCAATCCAAATTAAAGTGTCTCAGTGTTGCTTAAATGGATGCTTTTCTCCAAAAATGTATTACATTAAAAAAAAAAAAAAAGATATGTAGAAAAAAACTCTCAAAGTAGATGGATGTTTCAAGTCACAGCAGGCAGAGTTTGACACAAAGCAATGCTTGCCTTTGCCTTTCATTTTGCAGAGAATTCAAAAAATATTTAACCAAAAAATAAACCAAAACAAAATTATTGTCAGAGCTGTCAAGGAACAATCAGGCATATGTGCAGGGCTACTTGAAGTCTTGACCTGAGCTGAGAGTGAGAGACAGTGAGAAACCAGTGAGACAGCGAGAGACGGCTGATGGCACCAAACACGTGGGCAGCACCAAACCCCCAGTTGAGCTTGTTACATATCAATCCCTGTGTGAAACTGCACAATCTGAAAAGGGGGATAAATTTCAGCAGTGTCAAGTTCTATTCAGAAAATCTTCATTATTTTGACTACTTTTGCGCTTTGACTTACAAGACTGAGCATTCCCTTGCTTTTTGGGCTGTTGTCTGTTTATGTTTCTCACAACACGTTTGTTTAACAATTGTTCGCTGCTTTGTCCCTGTATGGGCCAAGTGGGACTGTTACATTTTCCCACCATATTCTTTCACCCCATATACACCAGCTGTCCCACAACAGATATATAACTGAAAGACAGCTCACTGCACCCTCTTCAAGTGCTTGGCTTTATCTGGTTTGTCATAATTTTTAAACATCTGTAACTTGTTTCTCTGTACGCATACCAAACAAGGACAATTGATACTAGATCAGACTAACCATCTAGCTATTTCTATTTTCTTCACCACTGATGACTTGGTAAAAATAGGTGGCATTTGAGATTTATTCTTTTAAAAAAATTAAGTCTTGCTCCAGTAGAACTACCAGAAAACTATCCTGATTAAGAGCTGAGCTGTGATTTTCAGATTTGCTAATAAGTACAATATAGTAAAACAGTTCTCTTCTGTGCCTCGGTTGCTGTGTAATGTTACTGTATCACATTGCGCCATAACCATTAGGTAGAAGCATTGAAAATTGGTGCACCCTTCACAAAAAATGTGTTTGAGTAAACCCTCCTTATTTGCCCATGTTTACCAGCCCTTTGTACCATGGCAATCTCTCTGTGGATATTTTTGATACTTTAGCCTTTACTCTGCTTCCATTACTGCACCAAATTTGGGTCTAATAAACGCACTATTCAGTGGTGTAGCTATAATTATCCAATCTGCAGGCTTTGCACATATAGGAGCTGATGAATCAGATATTCTAACATAGGGCCTGATGTCTCTTCTGGCAACTTCACCACCTCAGTAGTTTGTGTTTTTCAGTTTTAAATTGGTAACATTAAATGTCTTTAATAGCTTATTACTGGAATCCTTTACACGACAGAGTTGTGGTGAATACAAATAGAGTACTTGACAAATCAGAGGCTGTGATGGTTGGCAGATCCCATTGGCAATTTAGTAATGTGCTCGGGATCACAGATATTAGAGTTGGAAAACATGCATTAGGTGAAATCCCGGCTTCACTGAAGTTAATGGCAGAACTTCTGCTGATTGCAAGGGGGCCAGCTGCATTAACACTGTTGTATTTTTCCACCATCCAGTATTGATCATAGCAGTCCAGTCTGTGTGCAGTTTTATAGGGAGCTCCTTGAATCTAGGCAATGAGGCTTGGTAGGAGAGTATGTAACTATGAGCTTTATTGATTGCTGTATTCACTTAACACTGGCCAAACTCCCATGGCCCTGCCTCTGTGCTTATTCAGAATTTACAGAGAAGTTTCTTCCTGTTTTGTAATCCTGGTCAGGGATCCAGAGGAATGTGCTTAAGACATTAGAAAGCACAGCCTAAATTGGATCAAGGATCTCATAAGATCCAGAATGACTTCCGCTGATCTTCTAATACATTTCCAGCAAGCAAAGTAGGCTTATTTAAGGTTGCGTGTGGGATCAACAGGCTCCTTCTAAAACCTGAATTGGAATGTTTTCCATTTTCCTCAGAAATGCAAATTAACCTCTACAGGAGCAATGGAGTATTCCTCCTGAAATAAGGAGGCACTGATTGATGGAGACTGTCCTGCTGAATGGAAACTGGAGACCAGTCTACAGACACAAGCCCTCAAGGAGGAAAGCTACCAACAACTGCAAAATCTTCCCTTGCATGTTACCTGTGCATTAATGCTTTCTGCTGATAAAATCCCAAGAATGTGCACAATTTCAAGCCCTTCCACTGGTTTTCAGACAGTAACTGAAAACAAAAAAAAACCACAATAATTGCCTCAATAGAAACCTTTCAAAGCCAAGTGTAAATGAATGCTGTGAATTACACACTTTTTTTTTCCCCATGTGTCTCACAGACCTGAACTCTGAGGATCAATCAGTTGCACACAGAAGTCATGACCCTGCTCTCATTGCTCTAAGGAACTGTTGTCTCACTGCATGCTATGACCCTTAGTGTGAACCTGGTAATATTACTACTTGTGGGTCTATCAACAACAAGCGCTCTGTGGTCTCAACGTGCTTAAGAAAACTTAATTCTTCTTGTTCCAAATGTAGAGATCTCTTTTGTGCCAATTACCCTTTGACACTGCTATTTAAGCCTTCTTTTCCACACACTTGTCCCATAAACACTGCTCCCTTCACAAGGAGGGAAGTTGGCAACAGCCATGAAAGCTAGTGCAAAAATGTTTTCTCTTGACTTATTCATTTTGGAATGACTACTAAATGCATGTCACTGCCTTTTAGAAAGCTGTACACAGTGGCTGGATAGCTGACTTCTTCATGACTTAATCTACAACTGTCTTGTAGGCTTAGTAGACAGGTTGTAAATGCTTTATTGTCCCCATGGTAGCATTAGATCTTCCTATGAATCTATGGGTGAAATCAGATTCCTAGAAATCACTGTTCAAGAATGTCTTGCTATTGACTGCCTCAGTGTTTAGCGGCAGTCTCAGAGAAACCCCCTCTCTGGCTATACTAATCTTCGAAATACATATTTCAGTTATTTCTACATTTGTAAGCTGAAATTCCATCCACCAAAAAAGAGACGAGGTCTTGCCAAAACAGTGTTCAGACATAGCAGCAGCAGCATTATTAACATCAGAGTTTCTCTGTTTGCTAATTCTGCAGAAGGAGCACTGGGGCAATGCACATAGGTCTGTTAACAACCATTTGCCTGTGAACTATCCATCGGGGGCCAGGAAATAGAAATCTGGACTGGAGCACAGTGGAGCACCAGGGGATACTTGGCCTTCTCCACTCCACTTCTGTACTTTGTCTACCGCTCTGTTCTCTTATTGAGCAAATAAATAAATTGGCCATTCCTTCCTATTGTATGGTCCTGGTGACTGCTCTGGCTGAGTGACAGTCTGCCCCACCAGCAGGCGGCTGAGTGACACAGTTTAGACTGTTTGTCTGCAAAGTGAGCAGGCTGGTGGCCCTAGGACACAGGAACTGTGAGAGAGCTGAAGGGAAGCGAACACAATTGATGATAGTTGATAGCTTCACAGCCTGGAGGCCTTTCACAGGATCATCCAAGGCACAAATGCCACTTCTGGTTCTTCAGAAAGGCAGGATTAGCTTAAAATGGATGGAAACTGACATTGTAGGGGGCGTAGTTGAGGGAGACTGAGCTCTATTGCTGGCTCCTGCTCTGCTCTGCGGCTGCAAGGGTTTCTCTACCTCCTGCTTAGCCACGATTTCTGCACTTTGCTACCGTTCTCTTGGTTACAGAGAGATCTTCAGGGCACAGCCTCTGCCTCCTGGCTCATGCTCACCCTAGCTCCCACTGAGGCACCCCAGCTGCAAAGAGCCCATGGCTGTGCCTCAGCTGTGTCTGCAGTGTAAAGCAAACTGGGGTCTTGTTTTGTGCTTGAGGCAGCCACCCTGCAAATGAGTGGCCCTGCTCACCTCATCTGTGGTTTGAGTGGCAGTGGGGTTCCTTTCTGGATCAATGCAGGCAA
This sequence comes from Alectoris magna, assembly GCA_030625065.1. Lineage (NCBI taxonomy): Eukaryota > Metazoa > Chordata > Aves > Galliformes > Phasianidae > Alectoris > Alectoris magna. Next base: position 58,445,291 of record CM060561.1, read on the forward strand.
AGGGAAGGGAGAGCTGCTGTAGTTAGGAACACACCGTGACCAGCTGATCTGGCCTAAAGCTTTCTGCTCTAGGAAAAAAAAAAAAAAAGAAAGAAAAAAAAAAAAAAGTTCACTGTCTGCTTTTTCTTTTCCTCTGGCCATTCTGCAAGAATTTATGGTTGTTTTGTTTTGTTTTGCTTTGTTTTGTTTTTCTGTTCCCTTTGCATTTGCCTTTCTAACTGAAAGTTAGCATGCTGAATACCAGTGGCCTGCCAAAGCCATCCCCACTCACTGCAAGGTGTGGCTCAGCAGCTGCATGATGAACAGGCTGCAGAGGGTACAGGCTGGAGTGGATGGATGTGGGTGAGGGCTGTAGGATTGGGTTCGCTTTTCAGGGTTGCCTGGTTCTGTCTCCCTGGGTGTTTCAACCACATCCCATGGACTTGCTCAAACAAGCAACAGTAAATTTCTTTCCCTCAACACACAGCACTGGTGAAACCATACTCCAGATTTACTGCTAAATACCTGTTATGGGCACACAGCAAGAAGGGTGGTTTTTATCTACCCACCCTAAGTATCACAGGTGGCAATATTTCCCATCTAACCTGAAACAAAGAATGAGAAATCCCCAGCCACAAAGAAATATATGTACAATGAAAAGAGCAGGCATACAGCCTATCCACCCTAATGGTATGGAGTTGTTTTTTTTCTGACATGCCAAATAATGACAGTTAATTTTCAGTGGTCTTTGATATCTCTGCTTGTATCAGTTAAATTTCAGAGGACTGAATTGGGTCGTCTGTTATTACTTTAGAAGTTTGAATGTTTTAGTTTGAGCAGTTTTGTTAATTTTAGGTGAAAAATGACTTCTTATTCTCCCGTGGTTAGCGCTTTGGGTAGTCACGTCCTGAACAGCTTGCTCTCTGCTGGCTCACTTTGAGCACTTACTTACTTCTAGTGTTAGGTGGGCTTCTGGGTCAAAGCTTACAGAGTTGTGTGTGAGTCAGTAGAGAATCAAAGATGATGTTTGTTTGTTTGTTTTTTTTGTTGTGTTTTTTTTTTTCCCCCTGTCTTTCTGCTCTGCTTTATATCTGGAAAATCAAATATAACAGTTTAATCAAAAAGGAAGTGGGAAACAATATAAAAAATACTGCCTAGCTTTTGCACAAATAAAGAATAAATGAAATAGAAGCATATTCATCAAAATCCAAGTCAGAACTGAAATAAAGTTGGCCCCTGTTGGTATACGCAGCATAAAGGGGGAAAAATAAGTGGGGAGTAAAGCACTTATAAAGAAGATATATATATATATATATATTTCTGTGAAATAACTATTTCAGAATATAATAACAGTAATGCACTCTGTGTATAAACGTTATGGAGGGACAACTTAGGGTTTAAAAGAGATATTTTTCTTTCTCTGTAAAGAGGACAGCTTTTGGTAGAGTTTAGGACTGGGAGTTAAGCCTGGATAATTTTGGGGGGCTGAATTATTAGCATCCAATGTGACCAACAGTAACAGGGCAGATGGACACTTTAAGGGCTTGGCAAGGCAGCAGGCCACTCTTGGTAATAAAGAGATGTAAAAGGACCGGGAATCCACCCAGGGGACTGGGAATCCACCCAGGGGCTCTAAGCCAACAGCCTTAAATAAATCTCCAGTGCAGAAGGAGTATTGGAAACATTAAAAAAAGAAAAAGAAAAAAAAAGAGCAAGGCAAAGTAGACCACTAAGGGACAATCAGTAGAAACGTTTGCTCTGAAGTGTCTAAGGGAAACCACTGCCTATTTTTTATTCTATTGTTTTTGTCTGATGCTCTTCTTTTTCTTAGCTTAGGTTTGGGGAAAAGTTATTCAGGAGTCTTCCCTGGAATGACTACAGTGATTGGCACTGCAGCCTGGATGTGAGTCAGTGCTGCCCTACACAGGGTCCCTAAGAGTTGACCTGATTCTTACTCATATCAGCTGCTTCTCCTTTCGTTACACTGCACCTCCATCATACAGAGCTCTCATACTCTAAATCCCCATTGTGCCAGACGGCATCCACTGAGGTTAAAAAGCATTTGAACTCCTCACGTGAAAGAACCTATAAAAAAATAGACACTCACAGGTGATGGTGACTCTTTGTTATGCTGTCATTTGAAACAGAAGTTTGCAAAGCTGTTGGGAAAACTAAAAGATGACCTATTCAGCCAAACAACCCCTGGATGCACATGTTTGGCTTTGCTTTTATCATGGAGTCTCGAGGTGCTATTAAGAAGGACTCCGGGAATTTTAATTATTTATGATTTGTGCTGGTCTTGTTCTTCAGGATCAGGAGAAACTTTTGGGGTCTGGGTGTGCGTTGCTTTGAATGAAAGCATGGATCCACTGATGCCCATAAAATTCTGCCATGGTTTTATTTATGCCATCTGTGTAAAACTGCCTGAAAATAAATGATTGCTGGACAGCAGAAGAACAAGGCTGTAAAGGTTAATTCAACCTTGCTTTGCATATTGTCCAAGAAACTCACCTCAAAGGAAATTGTGAGCAAAGTGCAAGGCAGGAAAGAAGAGAAGTTCATCAGTTCCTTTCATTCCCTTTCCATTAAGCCTTTATCACTACTGGATTTCATGGGGAAAAAAAAAGTTCTGGGAAAAAACCTGGAACCCCAGCTTCCTCTTGTTCTTGAGGGAGAACCTGAGGAAAGTCAGAGCACTTCACATAAATGTTTAATAAAACCACCTGCAGTAGTTGGGGTTATTGAAACTCCAGTTTACTACAGCTGGGAGGAGGCCAATGAGTGGATTGCCTTCCTAAGTGGCAGTGGTTTTGGTACTCGTAAAGTTCCCATCAAGAAGATTCAGTTTAAGTGCACTTCATGCCTTGTGAAGACCTTGATTTTTTAATCTGGTTTTGCAATGGGGCCTTCTTTGGATGCAACCTAACCTCTGGTGTCAAAGGTATGTGGTCTTTTCAACACAGAATGCAAAACTACTGTTCTTCATACTGGCCTTTTTATACAGAAAGGAGAGAGATCCCACACCTGCTAGGAATGTTGATCAGGTAAAAGTATGGAAACAGATGCCCAGAGTACCAAGGGAAGCAGAATAAGACCCCAATGCCATGATGCTCCAACACAGTTAATTGCTTCATCTAAATTCTCTTTAATCTACAACAGAGGTCATTCGCACCTACTTCTTATGATGAGTCCCCTTGCCTCTACTGTCTGTGAACGTGTTTTGGCAGGCCTGCATTTCCTGGCTGTTTTTTTGCCATGATCATTGGAAAGATTTGCCTCTTAAGGAGGAGAGCAATTGTCTGCAGAATGCTGTTAGCTGGGAGATTAATCTGGATAACTTGAAGTGCCTTGACTGGAGATTTTAGAATTGGCACATTCTATTTTCAACATATAAACCTATTTTGATATTTATACAGAGACATAAAATATAGCAGGAATGTTTAATATATTTACTTTCATAGGACAGCTACATATATCCTGAAACTGAAGCTGTTATTTTTGTTTTCTTTACTTGTTATCCAGTAATATGTAAATTATTGATTACATGCACTCAGGCTTAGCAAATCTCGCATTCAGATGTACCTTTTTAATGACTGAAATAGTGATTTTTTTAAGAGTCTGTGGGTAGTAACATTAATTGGCATACAGAACTGAAGAACTGCTTTAACCCACCTACCAAACAAATATGTCTGTCATGATGCTGTCATGGTTACCTTTGATGTAAAAACACATTTTTATCAAGCAAGAATGGAGGGGCAATGCTACTTGGAAGGAAGAGTTTGGGTGACAGTGACACTGATTTGTAAGATCAGGTTCTGACATTGTTGCTGCTACTTTTAGTTTCATGGAGTTGCTTAGATGCAGCTGAAATGAAATCAGAATGTGGCTTATAAAGGACTTAAGAGTGTTCCTCATCTGTCTGCCAAAGAAAAAAAGCAAGGGAGAGGGGAGGATCTTCCAAGACTGCAATGCATTTACTAAGAAAGAAACAAGGAAAGGTAAAGAGAATGGAAAGTTTTGATGAAGTTGGAAGAACTGCATAAAGGAAGTTCCATTCAAGGTTAGAAGAAGTGTGGTCTTCAACATCACCCCCACATTGGCTCAAAGTCAAATTAAATAATGAATGTTTTCCTTGACCTTGTGCTACTTTTGCAGTGTGTTATATGATATGTTCAAAAGTTAAACTGGCCCTTAATAAAACTTCTTAGTTGGGTGTTATTATTGGAGTACCACATACACCCTAATCCTCCTGGTCTCAGACAAAACTGTCAGTGTTTTCAGGGCAGGTTTCACCAAATTGTCCAAAGAAAGCTTGTGAACAGAGACTCATTTCAGAACAGTACTACACATTCTCAATGCTTGCTGAAATGGTAGCTGAAATGGCTTGGAAAGATCGCTGCAGTGGTGTGTGGAGATATGTCAGCATTGCTTATTTTCATCAGCTTGGAAATCCTATGAGATCACTTGGAAGCAGCAAGAATGGAGTGAGACTGTTCGATGGGAAGCAATGGACTTCAGGTGAAGAGGAAAACATACATGTTTTGTTCTTGGAATCAGCTTGTTCATTTTCTGCCCCCAGAAACCAGGAATGGGCTGACATTATGAAAGACCTGCAACTGTGAGCTCAGAAGTCTTTCATGTCAACATAAATAGAACCTGTCTATGCTTTTAGGAATGAACGTACTGCATTTTTATAATTTCATGAATACTATAGTGAACAAAATTAGTGCTCTAGCCAGGTTATGACCATTTTTAGAGAACAAGATCAAAAGGGAGAATGCAGAGATACAAGGCCATATGATAGCAAGCAAGGCCTAAGGTGAGCTATCTGCTTCCCCAGGTGCTGTGCAATGGGTGGTCTCTTGGGAAAAGAAAGGAGAGTGAACAAGATACCTCACTTGAGAATCTTCTGAAATTTTTCTATCAGTTTCATTGGTGAAGAAAAGTGGAAATTTTCCCAGCCTCATCTGCTGGAGAGTACAAAGCATTTTCCCTTAATGCAGGAGGATTGCTCTTATGCACTGCACAGTACTTTGTATTTATTTGTACTTTGCCTCCTGTCTCCAAATGAACTTGCCATCTAAACTCCATGCAGGTATCTTCTTTTTGAAAATGCTGTGTAAAGTGTAGAATTTGGAAGAGCTCTTGAAGATTCAGATAGATGTGATGAACTATTCACGCTTCAAACAGGTAATGCTGGAGTATGCATAGAGAACTACAGAAAAGAGCAGAGAGTGAGGAGGAGGGGAGAAGTGCTCAGTGTTGTCAGAAAGCCACAAGACCTTTGAATTATTACACTGAAAATTGAAACTGCTTTATCAAAATTGATGGAAGTGCCATGTAAGGTTGTTCTCCCCTGTACCTTATTTCCAAAGTTTGCACTTTGAAATGTGTTTATCTGTAATTCAAACCTAGAGGTCTGACTCTGAGTGACCTCGAGTTATTTTTTTAAGCAGCCTCTATTTACGTGACTCTATGCACGATGACCCTTTGGGCACTGAAAGACATACTGATGTGCTTTGAAATCAAAATGAATACATCCCCCTTTCTTTCCACCCCTCTCCATATGGTAAATCCTGGAAATTTGTCTTTTCTTTAAGTCTAAGAAAATATTACAGAAAAATCGACCTGTTATTGTTAGGGGAATGCATAATTCTAATGGCATAGCTACAGTACTTTGTGCAGTATTAAAGTATATACGCATGTGTATACAGACATATACTCAAACATATACTGTCTGTACATCCTATGTTGTGTGAGAACACTTCAGCAAAATCATTACAATTTGTCATATATTGCCCCCTCCACCACTATTTGAAGATGAAAGTTTTCAATACTAATGCTGCAAAGTGGGTATTATGTTGATTTATGCTAATCAGTTCTATAGATGCTGTCATATTATATTGTTAAGTGATGACATGGGTGAAATACGTTGCTTCCAATATTAAAAGCCCACAAGTGCTGGTACAAAAACAGCAGGGGAGCCACCCACCTCTACAGTCTCCATGATCTATTTGATGCAGCTGGGAGTTTGGGACTTCTCCAGGTTTCCCTTGTATTCATCAGTCCTTCATAGGCACAGTTGACTACAAAGAGATTACAAAGGTGTAAATTATGAGACATTCCTCACGTGCCTTCCAGTTCATTACTGTCTGACTAGGATAGGGCCCATTAGAGTGGACAAGTGAGCTCCGTTGTATACCTACTCTAGCAACCCAACATAGGAGAATGGCCATTTTTACACCAAATGGTAGAGAACCTCAGTGACAGACAGCAATTTCTGTGCCATAGGAGATAGATCTGCCAGTGTCCATAAGAAGTTACCTAGCCTCTCTCTCTGGATGGGGAGGAGTGTAGATATTGCTTGATGATCTCTTCACATTCATAGTAGTGGGACTACTCAAAAGAACTTCAAAGGAAATAAGAAGATAGAGAAGGGTAATATTTAGCTGCTTCTCCTTTGAAGCATGGGCATGGCAGTTATTATTATTATTGATAATAGCACTTTGCTGTAAGTTGAAATTAAATGTATCGATGTTCATGTGTAGGTATAGCCAATGACCACTGCTCTATACCTGCTATGAGTTAAGGAAAGGTTATTTTCAATTCAACTCTGAAGGAGGAATTTAATGAAATGGAAATGAGTTATTTTGCATTCATTTTTTGTGTGGTTTTGTGTTTGCCATGTCATGTATTTAAGTCCATGTAAGACTTTCATAGGACGAGTACAGTCTGACTGGCACTGTCCAGAGTGTTTTGTTTGTATTTGTCTTTTTTGTGTTAATTACCAGAACATGGAGAGCACGTTGGCTTCTGGTGAGTGTATAATAGAATCAGCTGACTTCAACAAAGCAGATATAAAATGCTACTATATTTTAAAATAATCACTTAGGTCATGCTGTACTGTGGCTAAAATAACATGACCTTCACCTGCCTACCTGTTGTGAAATTTAACCTCAAAGGATGGATTCTAGCTGGGTAATTTCACTTCCAAGCTACTCTAGATTTATTATCTAAGCCCAGCCTGAACTCAGTTCACTGCTTTTGATCACTATATTAGTTTAACCGAAGAGCCTCTAAAACAAAAGGAACATTGACAGAACAGAAGCAGAGGATACAGAGAACACAGTAATACAAGCCTTTCTTGCTAAAGAAAGTTGCCCTGAAGAAGTAGTAATAGATCAAACACTCTTCATCTCGAGGCATGTCTATGGTAATAGAAGTTAGCGTTAGTTCATTTTTCTTATTGGCACATTGTTTGTTTAAAAAAGTAAACTCAGTTTGGCTCATAGACTGTAACGACCAATTTGTAACATACAGTGGAAAAATCTTAAAAGCTTCTGGCTTGGGAACCTTCGTAGCATTGGCTCAGTACAAGGGAGAAGTGCAAGGAGATACAGTGAGAAAAAATTGCAGCTACTGAAGCACGGAAGAGGAAACACTGAGCACTTCTTGGGAGCTTATAACAGAAAAGATTTTTGTTTTCCCCATTACTTCATTTCTGAAATTGACATGTAGCAAGAATCATAGATTCATAGTCATAGAATCATAGAATGGCTAAAGTTGGAAAGGACCTTAAAGAACATCTGGTTCCAACTCCCCTGCCAAGGGCAGAGACACCTTCCATCATATCAGACTTCCCAGGGCCCCATCCAACCTAGCCTTGAATGCCTCCAGGGATTGGGTATCCACAGCTTCTCTGGGCAGACTGTTCCAGCACTTTACCATTCTCTGAGTAAAAACATTATTTCTAATACCTAAACTAAAATTCCCCTGTCCTGCACCCACTCCAGCAGCTGTGCATCTTTCTTGTGCTGGGGTCCCCATGCCTGGATGCAGTACTCCAGATGGGGTCTCATTAGGGAAGAGTGGAGGGGGACAATTACCTCCCTCATCCTTCTGCCACTTGTCTTCTGATGCAAACTGAAGATACTGTTGGCTTTCTGGGCTGAGAGCACACACTGCTGGCTCATGTCCAAGATGAAAAATTCTGCAGGTCTTCTCTCAGTTAGTTTTCCTTCCAGTCTGTAGATGTATCTGAGATTGTCCCAACCCAAGTGTAACACCTTGCACTTGGACTTGTTGAATCTTATTAGGTTCTCTTGGGCCCAGATTTCAAGTTTTCTATTCTGTCAACTGCACCTCTCGGCTTGGTGTCATCTGCAAACTTGCTGAGTACACTCAATCCCACTGTCTATGTCATTGATTAAGATGTTGAAAGAGCACCAGTCCCAAGACAGAGCCCTGCAGGACACCACCCATGATCTGCCTCCACCTGGACATAGATCCATTGACCAAAACCCTCTGGCTACAATCAGCCAATCAATTCTTTATAGACCAATTAGTCCAGCCTTCAAAATCCTATTTGATACGTCTTCAATTTAGAGATAAGGATTGGTTCAGGACCATGTGAGAAGCCTTGCACGAGTCCAGGTAAATGACATCAGTAGTCCTTCCTTTGTCCACCAGCGCTGTGACTCCATCATAGAAGGCCACCAGTCTGGTCAGGTAATCTGCTCTCGGTGAAACCATGCTGGCTGTCTTGGATCACCTCTTCATCTCACACGTTTTAACATCTCTTCCAGAAGGATTTGCCCCATGATCCCTATACACAGAGGTGAGGCTCACTGGCCTGCAGTTCCCTGGGTCTTCCTTTCTCCCTTTCTTGAAAATGAGAGTGATGTTTCCCTTTTCCAGTCACTAGGGACTTTACCTGACAGCCATGACTTTTCAAATATGATGGAGAGTGGCTTAGCAACCACATCAGCCAGCTTCCACGGGACCCTGGGATGCATGTCATCTGGCTCCATAGACTGGTACACATTCAGCCTTATGAGGTGTGCTTGGACAGAGATCATTATATGTTTCCTACTGTGGGAGACCATGCTGGGGGTTACTCCCTCTAGTTTGTGGTATAATGCTATGGGGCAAATGAGAGCATTTCACTGATTAATTCCTAAGCAGCCTTGGATGAATCTAAGATATCTGCTCACTTCCTAAATGTAGGGTAGTGGTAGAAATGCCCTCATGCAGGGCCAACAGACTACTACTGTCTTTCCCTACATACATATTTCTCTCCTATACCCTGATTACTTTGATGTTTAGATTTTGGCAGTTCCTCAGATCTAGGTGACATCCTGTTTTTAGCTTATTTCTGGACTTCTCCATCAAAATGATCAGGGGTGCAGTGAGGACTGGTAGTAAATAATACTATAATCATCCTTAGCTATCATGGAAGGAATTGTCTTGACTACTCTTTTTGCCAGAGGCTTTTGACACTTTTGGCTATGCACGTGTGTGAATGCATAGGAAAGCATATATCTGCTTGAATGTGTATGTGTGTGTCTGTGTATGTGAATAAATGAGAGCACATTTTTCTACTTACATTTCCTTGCACAAAAGGGAGAAAACGATTTTTTCTTGACATCACTAAAAGGAGTAGCAGCAGTGTTCAGATAAGAAAGGGAATACCACCTTACCCAGAAAAAAATAGAGTGTTTGTGGTGATTGCTGTTATTGAAGTAGTTTATTAAGTATACAAGAAAGTCCAATAGAACAAATTCAGAGTCAGTACTTTTCAGGAGAAATGATATTTTTGTGGGGGGAAAAAAAATAAATTACAAAGCTGAAGTGCTCTATCATATTCTTCTCCTTTCCCTCAGCTCAATTTTCGGATAATCCCCAGTATTCACTGAATCAAAGGGTGACTGCTGATTGTTTTGATGATAAATTGCCTGCAGTGCATGTGGGACTAATTATGAGATGGCACATTTTATTCTGCCACCTGTATAAACTAAACTTTAGACAGGCACAATAAGGGAAGTGTTCACAACAACACAACATTTGGAAAGGCTGCAGACCTTCTCCTTTGTTCCCTCCCCCACTGTCACTAATGGAAGGAGAGCTGGATATTGAGTACATAAAGAGAAAACATGAGGGAATAGGAGGGTGGGAATAAGGATGAAATCAACCTGGAGGATCTACAGAAAGGGAGAAATGAGGATCAGGGAGAAAAGAACAAGAAGGGTAATATGCCCATAGAGAAGGAGAGATCAAAGGGAGGAAAAGACCTGAAAGCAATAAGATTGTTTTGGAACACGAGAGGGAGATGCTGAGGCTCAGAAAGTTGTGGCCTGGGGAGTAGATGCTCAATAGGTACAGAAAAGAAGCTAAGAAGAAAGAAATAAAATCTGGGTCAGACCCTCCTTGGTGACTGAGGGCTGCTAGATATAGTTAGGAAAGTGAAACAGAGGGTGAATTGTGACCTTCTCTAAACTCCCGGTGTGGCCATGAGTCCATGGTCCAAATGAGGCCAAAAGGAAAGCCACAGGCACATTTTGCCTAACCTCTTACTTCTTGTAGGGGGTAGTGGTGTGAAGTTACTGTTAATATTCTTCAGCGGTAAGTTTACGTTGTGCACAGGAGAAGAACTCCAAACCATTATAAGCCATATTACATCCTCTTCTTGATATTTCTCCCACTGAAAGGGAATAAAGGACATGGAGTTTTTGTTTCTTCCTGTGTTTGTTTTACCCAGAAATGTTGTCATGGGTCCTTATAAATATGAACAACTATACAATACTAAATAAATCGTGTCTCCTCTGTTCCAGTACTGGTGCCTCCATCTCCTTTTTCCCATCCAAGGGTCATGGCGCAGCAGCTGACACAAAACAGCACATCACTGCTGCTTGTCCATGCATGTACATATACACGTACATGTATTTACACATTATCATAACATTGACTAGCTGGAGCCTCTTTTTGGTCTTGTAGTCCTCTAGCAATTTAAGTGGCTTGTTGTCAAGGTGTTTATTATTTGCACCAGTACAGGCTGCGGGGTAACCTGCTGGAGAGGAGCTCTGCAGAGACAGACTTGGGTGTTCTGGTGGACAACGGGTTGGCCATGAGCCAGCAGTGTGCCCTCGTGGCCAAAAGGGCCAATGGCATTCTGGGGTGCATTAAAAAGAGTGTGGCCAGCAGGTCGAGGGAGATGATCCTCCCCCTCTACTCTGCCCCGGTAAGGCCTCATCTGGAGTACTGTGTCCAGTTCTGGGCTCCCCCAGTACAAAAAAGACAGGGATCTCTTGGAAAGAGTCCAGCAGAGGGCCACAAAGATCGTGAAGGGCCTGGAGCATCTCCCCTGTGAAGAAAGGCTAAGTGAACTGGGTCTGTTTAGCCTTGAGAAAAAGAAGACTGAGAGGGGACCTAATCCAGGTCTATAAATATCTAAGGTGTGGGGGGCAAAGTGGAGAGGCCAGACTCTTTTCAGCAGTGTGTGGAGACAGCACAAGGGGAAGTGGCCAGAAACTGGAGCATAGGAAGTTCCACATGAATGTGCACAAGAACTTCTTTATGGTGAGGGTGACGGGGCACTGGAACAGGCTGCCCAGGGGGGTTGTGGAGTCTCCTTCTCTGGAGACATTCAGGACCCTCCTGGACACCGACCTGTGTGACCTGGTGTAGGGAACCTACTTTGGCACGGGGGTTGGACTCGATGATCTCTGGAGGTCCCTTCCAACCCCTACGATTCTGTGATTCTGTGATTATATTACATCATACAGGGACATCACTGAGGTATCAGCAATATCACTTTGTGATATGCTTCTCATCTCCCAGAATGAACATTTGTGACCTCATCTGTGTTTATTCAGTTCACTTTTTCCTACCCGATTGCAATCCTAACACAAAGACATAATTTCAAAGAGAAATATGCACATGCATAGCTACTTTTCTTCTTGAAAGCCACTGGTGAAAGTCATAATATTTGCATTACACCTTTCTATAGCACCATACATACAAGAGACAGCATTTCCAGAAATGAAGACTATAGCTTTTTTGTTACTTTCCTGAGGACAAGATCACTGTGAGTGAGTTGAATGTCTATCAGACCTCCCTCTAAAAACTCCTGAATGCATTGACAATCTTAACCAAACTGAATTCGAGTCTCTGGGGATACAAATACCTTACAGAGTTTGAATACCCTACAGAGCTTATGTACTAATGTACTGGATAAAAAAAAGTCATATGTTAGCCCTCCCACTAATGACTGGTCAAAGAGTGAATGCATCTATATCCTTGGGCTCCAGAGAACAGACTTACTTAGGAAAAAGTAGAAGGAGATAGCTCTGAGAGTACAGAAACATGTTGAAATGTCCTGCTTAAGTCTAAGCTTCTACTGTGACTTGCACCTTGTCAAATATCACTAACTCTGAGCTTGAGTCTCAAAGGCACAGAAAAAGTTTTTGTAAGTTTCACTGGCAATGGAACAATACTGAGTTTTTCTTCTGCCATCCATCTGCCCAGTTAGCTAGCCAGACACATGGTTATACTTTGGAAAATGATAGCCATTTTTTAGTTTTTTGACACCGTAACACACTGTAATTCTGCCTCTGACTTTCCTCATGTATAGCATTGGTTCATGAACTATGAGGAGTGCCAGGAAAAAAAAACAAACCAAACACCTGCAGAAGCAGCAGGTTAGTAGACAGGTATGAAGTCCTGACCATACCTTGTTATTTTATTATGATTCTGCAATCTCAGATTTGATTTGAAGGACTTTGCCTACATATCTGGCAGCATTCTATATGGCTTCAAGTAGAAAACTGAGTATGTGTACTAGTACTTCAGAAAACTGAAGTATGTGTCTCTAAGTGGAGCCCTGTGTAGGCGTAAACATTGTTTCCAATTGAGGGTTGAGCTTGGAGGTGTGGAGCAAAGCAGGCTGCTGCTCCTTGGACACACAGACAGAAGGGACTGAGAGATAACAGGCCTGCACACTGAGAAGTGAAAGAAGAAATGAAAATTACAGTGGTGCACAACCTTTTCTATGAAGGGAGATCAACAGTGGTGGTGAGATACAATGTCTTTTGATCCTTATGCATTGAAGAGTAAACATATAGGTCATGCATTGTGCTAGAGATAGTGTGTTCCACTGTAGCAACAGGAATTACTTACCCCTTCTGTTTTTTTGTTTTGTTTTGTTTTGTTTTGTTTTGTAAATTCCATAACCCTTATGGAATAAGGAAGCCCTTGAGCCCTCTAGGACCTGGAACCTTCCAGAACCTTGAATCCAACCACCTCTCCAATGCCCTTATTTGCATTTTACCTTTGAATCCAATAAAAACAGAAAAGTGTGGTAGCACTGAAGTTAAATAAGCCACTTACTTACAGCTAGAACCAATAAATTTGTTTAAAGATGCATTACTACTTTTCTTGAGGGATAATTTAGACTATGTATCAAAAGGAAAATCAATACTTTTTTCAATTACAAATAATTGCCTGTTTGATTCCTTTCCACTTTTTCTTTTTTATTTATTTTGTCTTCAAAATATTTCTACTGAGAGTGTCTTTTGTCTGAACTCTAAACCAGTAACACTCTCAGCACAGAATTAAGTGAAGTGTCCTGGGAAGCCTTACTATTGGTGGCTTCAAAGGCTGTTCACACTGCGCAGAAGGTAGGCAGATATTCATGAGCTGCAGTGAGCTCACATTCACTGTATAGGGTGAAATCTCCTTTCTGTTGAATTGAACATAAATGCCATCAGGATATAAGGGAGATATAGCTGGCACCCCAGCACTAGGCTATACACTTTTTGGGAAATCTTTACTTGGGGTTAGGTTAAGTCTCTCTAAGCGATGTTATTCAGTTTTCCAGGCAAAAACTTTTGGGACATCTGAGGCAGACTAAAGACAATTAGAGGACAGAAAACAAACAAACAAACAAACAAAACATTGAATAACATTTCATTCTCATAATTTCTACTCAGCAGGTATAAATGAGAAGCAATTACTATTAATCATTTTTCATTCAGTAAAATTGGGGCTCTATTTCAATTCTTTTAGTGATACAACAGTAAGTCCTGAAGTATAGGGGAGGAACAGTTACCAAAGAAACAGGTATTTCCTCAACACACACACACACACACACACACACACACACACACACACACACAAATTTAAAAAAAAAACAAACATGCTTTTAAGTAACATTCCATGATGCTAAAGCTAGAAATAGCTGAAAACCTGTGGGAATTTGTGTAATGTTCTGTCTTTTGGCCATTTTTTGTCCTTTGGTAAGTTTATGTGGTTTATTGTCGGCGTCATTAAAGCAGTATGATTTTGTATGTGAATGTTCCTAGGGTTTTTCTTCACTACGACTGAGATCTGTACTTTTATTTGGAATAATTTTATCATAGTCAACTTCTAATGATTTGGCTGAAGTACCTACAGGAGCATAGTGGTTACACAGTTTGGACTATGGCAACGTCTAGCCTGGACAAGCTGGGGCTCAAAGTCCATCAGGTCACATGGCTATCATGACAAGGCTGAATCTTTTAAGAGGAATTACAACCACTTGTTTGGATTGCAGTTTAAATGCATTATAAAGTTGGTTAATAACATTCTTACATTATTTGCAGCATGAACATACTAAAAGCTGATGATTTCCTAAAGATGGCTTGGAACATATTCATTTCATTGAAGCTCAAATACAAGTTCACCCAAGAACAGGCAAGCTTGGTCCTCTGAAACTCCATGGGATTTCTGTCAGAGATTTTGTGAGCAGGGGACATGACCAACTCCATCTCCTATGGGAAGTTTTCTCTATGCATACTTCCTTTGTGCAAAAAACATGAGCTTATTGTGCCTTGGCCTCACTGGCAATTTGTGTAGGTCCTGTCTGCCAGTGAGCTTCCTGATGTATATATAGTAGCATTCATTTTGTATGGTAAAGGATCAGTTCTGTAAGGGACCCCCCCCCCCCGCACACACACACATTTTTAAGCCTTAACATCTTGCATTCCCTGACTACACCTTTACCTTTATATTTAGTTCTAATGAAGGATAAATAGGTGGCAAAGGCACATTCTTCTCGCTTTCGTGGAGAAAGGTGGGTGGAAGTGAGGAGCTTAGGAAACCTTATTAAAAATGGACACAATTTGGGAAGTAAGATGCTTCTTTGAGCATTCTAGTTACTACTTCACACCCTGAAAACTATTTCAAATGATAACAGGGAGACCACTAAAAGTGGATAGTGAATAGGAGGCAGGAGTTGTTACATGCTAAAGAGGGTATTTCATAATAGAGAGCTACTGATGGTTTTAGATTCTCCTGAATGTGCACATTAATAACGCCATAAACCAGTGCCAAACTAAAAGTGTTGAAAAAGGACAGAAAACAATCCATTTGTCTCCTGTTAAGGTTAAATTCTGCTTTTCAAAAATAGATCACAGCGTATGTAAACTTTCTCATGGACAAACAGGGTGTGAATCTGCCCATTCACTAGATATATTTTTACCGTAAAGTAACAGTAACTTCTTCTAGGGCTTTTATTTTTTTCCATAAAAATAAAAAATGTAACTAACAGCAGAGGTTGTTATAGTGCCAGTGCTGCAAAGCATTTAAGAATGTGCTGAAGTGCTTCACTATGCAACAAAGCCCATAGCACATGCTTTATCTTAAACATGTGCTCAACTCCCATTGCAAGCATCAATGTTTAAACACGTGTCTAAATGCTTTGCTGTACCAGAGCTCCGGGCAGAATTCATTGTCCTTTGAAGCCAATGGGAATCTTTCCAGTCTTTTCAATAGGTATCCCATCAAGTAATAAATCTTGAATGCTAAGTAATCAAACCAGAGAATAAAAAGAAATCTGTTAAAGGTAGTCACTGATTGCATTCAAATAACAAACAAACATAAAAAAAAAGCAGGATGTGGTCACAGCTATTCTAAAAGCAGACACAAAGAGAAACAATGTACACTCAATAAATTCTTTGTCCAGTTATGCATTCAGCATGTTTGTTCTCCCAAGCTATAAACCCTTATTTACATAATTTTTTGATGCTGCAGTTAGTTGTGGCCCTGATTCAGCAAATTACTTAAACAGGTGCTTCACTTTGTACATCTGTAAGTCCAAAAGTTAAAGTGGATCCACACGTTCTGGAAGCTTATTGATAAACTGGAACCTAGAAGATGGCCTCAACTGCATTTCAGATCATCTCTAGATATGACTATCCAGAGGAGGAGCCAATATATATTATTTTACAGCCTATAACTTCTCACAGACAATTCTGAGAAGCATTTGCACAAAGTAGAAGTTATTTTAAAAGGTGGGGGGGGAGGGGGGAAGAGGGAGGGGCAAAGGTGGGGGTAAGGGAAGAAAGGCAAGTCAGAAAAACAGAGGATTGTAATTATTTGCATGCACATACATATATATATATGTTTTTAGACAAAAACAAAATTAGTTTACGTCATGATAACAAAGTTTATTTGCTCACTGGAGTTTTGTCTGCTTCTTCAAAATCATGAAGTCATGCCATCAAATGCAATGGACCAGTTAGAAAGTGCCAAAGTATTGTTCTGGATGGTAGCAAATATAATAGAGAAGAAGATCAGATTGAAATAAATTTTGCAAACTGAATGAAACCAATACTTAGGGTTTGCAGACATGATATACATTTCTCAAGTACAATATGCTTTTTATTATAATACAGAAAGTGTTAATACAGCAGAAAAATTTGTGTTATAATGCAATGCCTTTCTTGTCATATTACTTAATATCTATATCACATTAGAAAACTACATGGTACCTTTATAAAATAAATTGACACATTACATTAGCCTTCAATATGACAATACTACATTCTTGACAGAGATGGCATGTCAACGACCCACCTAACTACTGTAAGGCTGAAACAAAGAGAGTCATGCAGATGAGTCAGTCCTTGATATTGCATTACGAGATAACCACAGTGATGTTCTCCCCGCTTCTGCTGACACATCTTTCTTTCATCTTACTGACAGAAAAAGGACATTGCCTGGCCATGGTGGTGGGACAACCCTCCCAGGATACACCTTGGAATGAATAGGGCAGAACTGACTTAGAACATCAGCATAGCTCCAGGCCTTTCCCAGTTGTTCAACAACTAACTGGTACCCTTAGCTCAAATAGGACATCATTGATTGTTATTTGCATACATGTTATAAGTAAATTCTAGTTAAAAATATTAAGGTAATTGTGTCTTTCTTTGTGCACCAGAAGTGATTTTCCTTTCCTTGTAACAAATCAGATGTGTGCTCAGAAATCTACACTTCATAGTTTCCAAGCATTCCTCTTGCATCATCTAGCTAAAGCATTTACTTAGCATACCAAGGAAAGGAATTACCTTAACGGAGGGGCAAGAGCTTGGGAACATCAATGTAGTCATTGTATTTGAAAAGATACTGGCCTGAGGTTAGCCACACTAGCGTACAGCTTCAGCACTGGACAATGCCTCATCTCCTCTAGTCTGCAAAATGGGGATGGAGACATGTAATACACAGAGAGCTGATGATGCATGAAGTACTACAAAAATGAAGTGCAACATAAAGGCCAAGTCATTTTATAATTGTTTTCTGACTAAAACTGAATTAGAGTCTTAGTGATTGAGCACTGAAGTATACATTCACATAGATTATAGCATGGCATGCTAACATAGTAAGATATTGGTAAAAGCAAACATATTCCTAATCAGTCAACTTTATTAACCTTGTATAAGCGAACACGGTGAGTAGATATTGCCTTTCCTTTGTATTTTGTTAGCAACCTGCTATTGCCGTCATAACACATTATGAGCAAAACTGCACTGCAGATAAAACATCTGTTTTGAATAAGCAGGTGTATGGCAATTTCAGAACCAAACCCCAAATCCTAATTAAAGGTTGCTATTCCCATTTAACAAAAAACTGTTGCTGAAAGTTAACCACAGTATAACAGTAGCATACGGATGCCTGCACTCCTCTGATTATCAGCAGTTACCTAATAAACAAGTGCATCCACAGCCTGCACAAGTCGACCACTGGATTTGTTTTTCCTGTTTCTTAGTAATGGATTGTGATATGGTAAACACCACATTTTAAGCAATTAGAAAAACGGTGATGCACACCTTTCACACCCAGAAAACTGATATTTGTAAGCTAAATGCTAACCATTTCATTGTTTCTAGCTACATTTCCCATTTACACCAATCTAAATCTTGAATGAATTAATCTTTTTGTTGATCTTGGCTTTATTAATGGCTGTTCTAAGATCAATGGAAGGTTCTGCTGCTGCTATAAAGTATTTGGTTTCTCTTGTCCAACTTGACAGGGGGAGAGAGTGTTTGGACCTTCTAGTAATTAAATCTATTTCAAAAGACTTATTTGGCTGTTTTAGAAACATGATTAATAATACGGTTTCTTAAAAAAAAAAAAGTAATTAGGAGAACTAGTGAATTCAGAGAAGCCAAATACTTTCCTCTGAGTTACATTTGGATCTGAAAGGTTAAGAAAATATAGACCCTGGCCTGAAAAGCATAGGTTATAAAGCATATTTCTTTCAGTTTTCTTGAAAGAGAGGGAAACCTGGAGACAGATGCACTGAAGTCATCTTCCATTAAGCCTCTTTGCTCTTTGCTGCAAAATCAGTGAGACCTTGGAAATAAAGGCAGTTAGAACAGATTGTTGAAGAGATCTTGAAAGTAGTTAACTGCTGCTATGATGGACAAGAAGCCCAGACATTATAAATTATTTGTCTATTTCTCCTTCTACAACAACATGAGACATTTTATACAAAGGGCCCAAAGCCACAAAAACTACAATGTGCTACTAGGAAAGAGAAATGAAGTACAGACACTGACTACTCATACCATAGCCAGATTGTATTAAGATCTGAAACTATCTATCTCGGATACTTTAAGAGGAAGGCAAAACTAAAAAAATATTAAAGAGAAGAAGTCAAGATTTGAATCAGTGCATAGCAAAAACTGCTCTTCAGCCCTTAAAAATGATCCAGTGGAAGACTTACATCATGCAATTATATGTAAATGTGGTTCAAGTATCTCATGCATCCTGAAAATACTTCTTTCCTACAGCTCATAAAGCTCCCATCTCCAAACTCACTCATTCCACACAAACACGTAGACATTTGGAGTATTAGTTTAGAACTGTTTTTCTCATGGTTAATTCTTAGTATTATTTGCAGCTTAAATCTACTAAAGACTACCTCATATTCCTCATCGTGACTCCTTGTCTATATATACAAACAGAAGAAACAAAGTCAAGCTCTTTTAATCTTCTGTTAGTCTTCCTACTCCCGGCTGCTCTACCATTCCATGGGAGCAAGACTCAACAGAGTAGGGTATTTACGAGCAGGATTTAAAGAAACAGTGTCTCACTGATAACTGCATTTTAACAAATTCCAGCAGAGATGTTATTGAGCTGATTGCGTAAGAGCTCCTACATCTTTCTTGTAAATTCTCCTCTACATGCATATGTGACAGGAAGACATCCCTTTCTAATCCTCGTTTAATGTGAGCCAGAGGTGTGATTCTTATTGTGCCTGGTGCTGTACAAGCACCAAAGACAAGCACAGTCTGATTTTAAATTTCTCACAAACGATCGTTATTTCTTTAAAAGGTAAGCATCATTTTTATTTGCTTGAATGAACTGAAAACATGCATATTCAATGTACTGGGAATTATAGTTTGAAATGTCAGGACTGATGGAATAAGGGAAAAGGATAAATGTTCCTGTTAACTACTTTACCATGTGCAAGTGAAAAAAAATAGAGCAGAAATTACTTATCCAAAATGATGTAGGGTGTGCCAGACTTTATGGCAAGACATAAGACTCGTGGCTATTATGTTTCTTTATTGCTCTGAATCACAAGAAAATGAAGGGCATGAAATATTTTGTTGGTGCTTTACTTAGGGTGATTCAGTCCAAAATATGATCCACTTTTTTCTTTTTGTTTTTAGTTTGTAAATTGTCATTTGACTGGCTTTGGAAAAAACTATTCTTCAAGACTAAAACCACTTGCAACATTCAGTGTTAGCAAAGAGTGAGCTGGGCTGCAAACTGTGTAAGATTTTTCAGAAAACGACATGGCAAGCTTTGTGGCCTGCAGCTTTTCGAGCTAGCTGTCCTTCCATCAAAAAACAGCCTGCCAAAATGGGGTTCACTTTTTCCAAAATGCCCTAGGTAACCTATCCGATGTCGGCAGGATATGCTGCCGGACAGTTGGCTACGATTCAAGAAATTTCATCATTGTTGTGCTTTGAAGACTAATACTAATAGTACAGTGGACATTTTAGCAATTCTTTCTTAAATTTTCTTGAATATCATGAATTCAAATCACGTGATCCAAACTCCATTGCTAACAAATTCAAGATCTACTAAGGGAAATCAGAAAGGATAATTTGGAATATAGGCCACTGTACACTGCAGCCTAAACACACTCATTTTCCCTTTTCTACCAAGAACCTGTACTGTCTGTAGCAATAATATATATACAGTATATAAATATATATGTTTATAATATATAACTCCTTTAGGGAAAGAAAGGTCCCAGCAGAAGAATTTGCACTCTTTTGTTAGTCTCAGGGAATAAAAAAATATGGAGTAGGCTTTGCCAGCACATGAAATTCCAAAAGTTTACTGTTCACTTTCAGATACAAAGCAGCCAAGGTTGCAAAAGCAGGGGGATGCAGAGGTGAGTTCCTCTGTTGACAGTCACTGAAGAGAAATTAGCTGAATGCTTTCAGGGTGAATTTTCAGTCAAACTGAATTTTGTCTCACAGTCTATTTGTATTTCTATCATAATCTGGCACTGCTAAAAATCTCAGCTATACTGAAGACTGCTATTGTTATAGTACACAAACAGTATGGGTTATTTTAATGGACATATTGCCTTAAACTGAATTTTCGCCATCTGTTCTGCCCCTAATTTTGAATGCAAAAAGAACATATTTCACAATTACATCTGTAAGTAATGATATAAGTAATTTAAATGCATGTATATGTTCACACAATGCAGCAGACATCTGGGATATTTTTTTCTTTCAGGCACGAATCAAGGGAAGAAATCTACTAACTCCTCAAACAGCACTTCCCCCCTTCCCATCATCTAGTAAAGCCATTTCATCGTGGGCATAGACTTTCCAATAAGCTAATTTTGCTGTGCTTGTGAGTTCAAAGATTCTTCAGTGAGCAGAAGCACAAACTAATTTTTACCACGTTTCCCTTGTCTTCATCCAAATCCCCTCTGGACTGAATAGCAGTTTGGCAGATGCAAGACAGTAGATCAATCAGTTTCAATAGATGTTCAGTAGATGGGTCAGGCTGTGTGGACCAGGTTGTGCTCCCAGGTTTTCTTTCATACCTTCCCTTTTCAACAGGCTTTTGCACAAGTGTCCTTCTGCAGACGAATCCAGGGCTAACTGTGATGCAGGCTGCCTGGTCACAGAGTAGGTAAAAGCAAAAAAAGTAAAACTTAGGTGAATATGGTGACTGCAGTTACGTGGTAGCTGTTGTAAGACGTGGTACGATTTTGGTTCCTATTGCAAATGCCCACTTTCAGAGACTGAACTTCAGCATTAGTGGCATTTTTACAGGAACGTTTGCAGGACAGTGGTCATGAGATGAGAATTCCATCACTCAAAGTCATGTTATTCAGTAAGCTAAACTTTGACCAAATGTCTTGAGTTTGCAAAGAGATCCATTCAGAGAGAGTTTCAGACGTATAGAACAAACGCAAACAAAAAAACCCTTCTTGAACGGGTAATTTGGATAAAAGCTGATTTCACAGATTTTTTTATTTATTTATTATTATTATTATTATTATTATTATTATTATTATTATTATTTTAAGAAAATCACAAAATCTGTAGAAGTTGACTGGGTTTTGAAGGGTAGTGGTGTCCTTCGTATTTACATGCATTCAGTGTACCCATATGTACCTACTGACACTCAGGGCTTATCAACTCCAGTAGCAAACTAAACTGAGATGCTAAAAGAAGTCACACTAGCAGAAATAAGATGTTACTATAAATTCCTAGACAAATTTTTTAGCAGGGAGTGTACTCCTGCTTTTTAGTCCAAATTGCTAATAGGGCTTAGAGAGGTTTTTCTTTTCTCTATTATCACTGCTTTTTTATACTGATGCACACTTACTACTACTAGCATTTTGCAATCCGTGAAATAGATAGGAGCAGTGGATTGGCATAGGCCTTATGTTGTAGTTTGATAGTGTTCTCTACAATTGTGCTCTTCAGACCATACTGCATTTCTCACTAGACACAGTAAAATGCTGTCCCTAAAAGCTTACAGAGTTGAGAATGATGGAGGAAAATTATCAGTGAATATTTAGGTAAGGCAAATGGAGTCATGCATTAGGAAAATTGGAACTGTGCTGAAGATATTAGACATTCAGATTTTCTTATACTATCTTCTGAAATGTGTTTGATTTTAGCACCTGGATCTTTTCTCTATGGAGGTCAAACAGTCATGCATGTCACCACATGTAAGAAGTAGTCAGACAGTAACTGTCTCGTTATTGTGAAGGAAAGAAGAAATGCTGCAACTATCTCTGCTATGGGCCATGTCTAGCTTATATATGGTGATGTGGTCCAGTCAGCACAAAGGCAATGGAAAAAAATGTACCCACATAGTGCTCTCCATCTCTCCATAGTTACATGGGAGTCAAATATGCCTGTAGACTAATATTTGGCAGCAAGTTTGGGGCATATATTGTTAAGAGAGTTGGGAAGAGTCCTCCAGACTGAAGAGAGGGCTATCGGCTGCTGTAGAAAGAGAAGTTTTTAAAGGATTGAACAGAAGAACTGGCATGGCAACTCTAGACTGTAAATGGATCGGTTGCAGTGTAAACAATTTTTTTTTTATCATATTACTACAACAAGAAAAGAAAAAACTCGTTCTTAAGACCCTTTAATATCTGAAACCCATAAAATTACTAAGGATGGAATGAAAAACTGAAGTCTTGAGTTCCACGGAGTTGGTTGCCTCCTACTTGTAACATTAGATGACATTTCTTTGCAGGGCACTTATGTTAATGAACAAAATCCATAGCTCTTGGCTTCTAAACAATGAAGACAGTCAGTTTCAAAGAGCTGATGAATTAGTTTTCCTGGGGGAGGAGAGCAGCTGTATTCCTCATTGAACACCTTTCTGGCTTGTTCTTTGTAACTTTTCCGAAGGGTGTATACGAATAGACTTTCAAAGCAAATCTGTGAAGCAAGTGGTAAAATAAGGTCGTGCTTTGGAGGGAGAAGGAAAACAAAAAGTAGAAGCCAAAGGAAGGAAAACAAAAGTAAGATAGAAAAATCAAATAGAGAGAAAGAAAAAAAAAACAACCCACGAAAAATGAGCATTGTAAAAATTGGCAAATAAAGAAGGTGGAGTACGAGATTCTCTGCCATTCTACAATTTCACTGCTGGTTTGGAATGCATAATCAAGACTATAAGAATTGAACATAATTGCATTAGTTTACTAATTAAACAGTCACTGCAAACACCTAATACAAACAGGTTCAAAAATTAAGCAAGACAATGGGAAGAAAACAACCTCTTAAAATAGAAGGGTACTGTAATAAGAATTGGCTACCTGAACATCAACTTCCTGACGAGAGCAGGACACTTACATGCTGAACCATTCACTAAAATGGAACACATAAAACTTCAGGATCCAAAGATTTTGAATGTTCTGACACTGAAGTGCAACTTTGATCTGAAATTGTGGTTCAGACTCTTATTTAGTAAAATCTCCAGTCCCTAGATTTGTCAGACTTTGATGTCTTTTAATATTCTTAAGCGCATAACCTCTAAACAGAGTGAGATGGAGTTGAAGGAGGAGGAGATTTTGTTAAAAAAAATAGAGAACTGGGAATACAAAAGAAGAAAACTCAGTTATTTCTTTTAGTATTAATTATCTATAGAATGAAACCTCCATGGCAGATGTGCCAGCCAACTCTCTCATCATCAATTTCGAGACTTCAATCAGTGGATGACTCACAGTTAGTGAAAGAAAAATTGTTCCAGCTACATAAGAAGAGCATAAATATTATGTTTCACTTGGTATCATAATTAACTGCATGCTTCAGATATTTCTTTCATGTCTGCTTTCACAATAGGTAATATAATTTTCGGTTAATAGGATTAAAATGTCTTTAAAAAAGTAAATACTTCATTGGTTTAAGAATGTTTTCTGTTTGTTTTGTGCAGATACATATTTGGCTACAGGCATAGTATTTATACCTTAGTGTAAAAAATAATGAAGAATATTAAGATAACACATATAGTCCAGAAGCAAATGTATTTTCTCTCTTGCTTAATGTAATTATAAAATAAACACTTTTCTCTCAATTCATGAAAAAGAATTTCAAGGTCTCAAACCGAAAACATTTTTTAATAATTCATATGAAGAAAAAAAATACATATTACAGTGTCAAGACACAAATGTTTAGGCTAGTAACGTTAACAGTGGCAATGCAGAAACTCCCAAAGTCAGAAGTGTCTTTTCAACATCCCTTTCTGAATTGAAAGTCAAAAAAGAAAACTACCACCTATTATTCAAGCAAAAGGAATTCTGTCACATGGGATATCAGCTACTTCTCATTTTAACATCTAAATATACACCCACCCAGAAAACAGAACTGGGAAAATACAGGAAGGGAAAACAAAGAAAAGAGATGGAAAGGTGAAAACAGTTTTAAAAAGATAATTAACAGCAAAAGCTTTAGATTTTGAAACTTGGCTAATAAACACATGAATGCTGAACGCTGAATTCTTGTTGCATTCCTGTTCAAAAATATTTTTAAAAACTATTTATTATATATGTGATTTTTTCCGCTCATTTTGCCTGAATTTTCACTAGTTTTCTTGATGGTTGTCTCAAGTAAAATTTCTCTGGCTAATATCAGAGTAAGAAAAAGTAGATCTGATATGCCATTATTCTATAAAATGTATAGCTTCTTTTATACGTATAAAAAAATTTTATAACATTGGTGGTATCATTACATCTGTTAGCTGGTTAGTATAGATATCTGCCTGGAAGAGATTTGGTCTCCCCGTTCACTGCGGCAAGCAGAATTTGGCATAAACATTTGGATGTACTCACTTAACTGCTGATCCATCTATTGAAGTTTCATTAGGGAGCCATGTGCATTTGCAAAGGATGAATGGTTTCATTAGCACTGAGACTAATAAACTTATAAAAGTTAATAATGTGAATATGTTTGATTTGGAATTATGCACATAGACATTAAGAATCACAAAAAGGCATGCTTAATAATACCCATTTTTTTTCTAGACTTTCACAGCTGGGGCATTTTCCACTTTTCTAAGACCTTTTAACAGAAAACACACATTGATTTTTTTCCACGTGGTCCAACGATATTATCATCAGGTTCTAGTATTACACTAGGACTGTGATCTAAAAGCACAAATTTTAACCCTCCCAAATATTATTTCCCACATTGTTTGATGTAGGCTTTTGGATTCATTATTAGGGCAAATATTAATTGAAGAAACAAAGTATATAAAAACTGTGTTATAGCTGAAATTCATGCATTCTGAACTGTCTTTAAAGGCAGAGAGGTCATAGGTAGGCTTAACATAGTCGTTTCTTTGAAGACTCATAGAGAATTGTCTACAATGAGATAACCACCATGCTCAAAACCCGAAACATGGCTCCTGCATCAGTCCCTTGGCAAGTTTAGCTGGTAGAATTTAAGTTATGTAGCACATTTTGTATACCCTTTTTTCTTTATCACCACCAGAAAAAGGAAATCTGTTTAGTTTTCCTTTCTCCCTTCCTTGCTTTTCTGATGACAATATTACCTGATCATCTCACTCTACTCCACTCTCTGCCTTCTTATTTTCATCTCCGAGTATTCATGATGAGGTCTGAATAATCAGTGCTCACCCTAGGAGCCTTACTTGGCAGCTGATCCCTCATGGTTGTCTCCCAAACTTCTAGACATATACCCTTCTATTTTTTATTTTTTTTTTAATATGGAAAATTAATTAACAGTTAGTGAAGTTACTCAATTACAGGGTGAAAGTAATTAAATATGGTGCAGAAACTGCCACGTTAGGGCCAGAGCTGATTTAACTGTGTCAGTGCAGGATGACACCAAGGTGGTTATGATGTTTCCAGGACTTCAGTTCCTTTCTGAAAAAGAAGTTTTTCTTTTACGGGTCCCCAAGCCATCTGTGAACGTTATCTGTCTTCCTTCCCCAGAAGTTTCAGAAGAGACAAACACAATGAGAATGATCCTTTCCAGCCTGGCCAAGGTATTTTTCCCCAGCTTTCCAACACTATAATTGCAGAAGTCAATCTCACTGCTTCATCGTCCATCTCTATGGGGAGACTATCAGTAATTGCACGACTTCTGATATACATATCTGTCCCCTCTCCTTTTGACCCACAGCAGCTTATAGCACAGAGGGCACTGAATGCTTTGGGGAAGAAAAAAATGACAAGCATGGGCATCTGGCAGGCTCTGAATCAAAGACATATAGCTAGAGACACTCTGTGTTGCCAATAACTTGAGACACCATCTATTCCCTTTCATCACTTTCTTTCTATTAGAGAGAGAACTCATCTATGACAAATCTATCAGTGGCTCCATTCTTAGGCTTAACTAATAGCAGGGCTGCAGCTGCAGGAATTATAAATACATCTGTTTTTGTGCTGCCTGGTACAACACTGTATCTATTATGATGATCTGACATACATCCTAACATCTCCTTCAGGTGCTGGCACATCATTTACAATAATCCCAGGTAACTGATGTTGTGACACCTCTCCTGCATGTGTGCTAGATTCCTGTTAAATGACCATAAAGTGAGCAACTAAAAGAAAATATCAGAAAAGAGCAAGACCAAATTCAGACCTTCTGTAAGTGGGTGCAACTCTGCAGTCATGACATATTGCAGCTTGCAGGACAAGATGGGGGTTTGACCTGCAGTGGTATGTACTCTTCTCATATAATTTTTCCCAGCTAGACAAAAACCAATACTCCCACTCTGCTGTAATTAATAGAAAGTCTGCTGGGTTGAATAGCTGTCGCCTAAATTATCCTCCCAGCTCTCCATTATTTGCCACCAAGAAGCAGTAGGGATACAAGGCATTGTGTTAAACAAGACATACAGTGAGAAATTCTGGGGTCAGTTCTGAAATGAAGCCAAGGAATTACTGAACTCAAGTTTCAATTTGGACTGAAGTGAATGTGAAATGTTTCCCTAAAATTAACAGCAAGAAAAAATGCCATTGTATTCACTGACTTGACCCACAGCTGAAGTCTTTTATTTCAGAGGCAAAAACGCCTGATCTAGCCTAAACTGGAAAAGGAATAGGAATGGTTTCCTATTTCCAGAAGGTCTTGAAAGTTGAAAGATATATGAAAAGTCCAAGAACAAACAGATCCAAGATAAATTCCCTCCTCTGCCTGAAGGCAATCCCCCAGCTTGGGTCTGTGTGCTGCCATACCACCTCGTTGACACTGTTCCACTTCATATGAATAAACAGACCAGTTAGTCTAATTTGGAAAATAAAGAAGCTTTTGGCATACGAGCTCTTATTTCCAGACCCAAAGAAAGACTTGCATGTCTGAGTGCAGATCTCAAGGATTTTTTCAATCCTGACGCATGGCACTGTAAGAAAGGCAAGACAACTTCTGAAAATCCCTCTACCCTCAACTCCTTCCAGAGTGGGGTTTGGTGGGTAAAGGGCTGTGGAGAAGAGCAGGAGGTGCTAAAGCCAAGGTGAGGGTGAAGGCAGGGGCCAAAGAAAGGCACTGTTGGCCCAGCTGTATGTCTATGCTATGGGTCTAGACAAGGAAATGGGTGGGGCATGGGTTGGTAGCAACAATTTCTAACTAAATCTGGGAATGAGCGGTTTGAAAATTTTTAGAAATTCTTAAAATTAATTGAATCAAATTTGTTGCTGAGATTTTTCAGGGCTCACAATTCAGGGAAATTAAAGTAGATTTTCTTGGTGGCTGCTGCCAAAGCGGCTTCTCTGTCAAACTGCCAATCCCTTGCCCAAGGTCAAAGAGCTAATTCTCTGTAAAACAGCTGTAAATTTATTTCTAATTTGGTAAACTGCATTTTTATTTTATCTCCTTCTCAGGAACAGGTGAAAAAAAGTAGATGAAGCAGTAGAAAAGAAACTTACCAAAAGTATATCAACAAAATTTCTCCCTAGACAGGCAGCTGATACTATTTCAGCACAGGGGCAAAATTATAAGCAATAAAATCGGAGTTTCACATTGAGAAAAACTGAACAACTTTTGCTGTAGGCAACCCTTTCAGATCTATCAATAATACAGCTAAATACAAATTGACAGATGATACTTTCAGAGTGGTCTTATTTACAAGTGAATTAGATAATGCGTAATCATACAAAAGAAGATCTCCTTTAGTGTGTTTAGGATATCACCTGCATTTTTGTTTACCACCAACCTAATTCAGCTTGTTGCCACTTTCCTATACCTCCGACTTTCTCAGACAGATTTATACCACGCTGAATATGAACTGTGAGGAAAGGTGCTATCAGGATTTATGGTCAAAATCTTGCCCACATGTGTGCCAACCCCTCTTGGTTTTAGTTTCACATGCATAACTGAGAGCAGGATCTGGTCCTTAACATGATGGCATTTCTTCTGTACAGCACAGCAGGTTAATAATAAAATGGCATCTCTTCGTTTCTGCATGTAATACTTTTTTTTTTTTTTAGAAAAAAAAAGAAATAACTGCTATGTCTTTGGATCAGGTGTTAATTATTCCCAGTAAGGTTTGGTGGGTAACTAGTGATGCAGATATCAAACCACCCACTCTCTTTGTAGATGAAGGGAAAGTATCAGGAGGATTTCTGCTGAAGTATTCATCACATCTCAAGTCTCAAATTGTCCAAACCATTCAATTATAACACTTCACTCAATGCATGTCAGCATGTCTGGCACTGTGTTCCAGGAACAAGTTGAGCTGGATTTCTCAAAGAGGCAGACGTTGGCTTGTCCCCTTGAGGGACAACAGAAATAGAGTCTATTGGCTCAAAGTTGAGACCTGTTTCTGGATCCGTACCTGGCAACAGTGGGAACTATTGCAGCTCTCTAACTTTGTAGCCTCCAGACTCAGCTCATACATACATATGTAAAAGGTTGAGACTTCCTGTGGTCACAGCACAAGCACACTCTTTGCCACTGAATAAATAGGTAAAACGCTGAACCGGTGATGACATGATAAAAGGGCTCTAGGGATGTGGGTCCTATCAGTACAGATCTAACCCTATCCTCACCATCATCTCTCTGCAACTGTAAATGGAAGCAGTGCTCAGAAGAGGAGACAAAATCCTTTGAGTCCTTAGAGGGCTATGTGAGATTTTGTTGTTAACTGCACAGATGCAATACATCATTGTCAGGAAGTGGTAACCCTGGATTATGGTCACTGATAATAAAAAAGGCTTTCAGAGGGAGGTGATGGACACCGTGCCCATTATGTGGTAGAGGGGAAAAAAAAGGGTGGCTGGAGAACTTTTACACAAATGGGAATGCTCAGATCTCCTTAAACACTGTGAGTTTGCTTTCTGTGCTGGCATGGAATGTACACATTCCCAGAGCAACAAGAAGGCTGCCCACAGGTTTTCAGTGGTAATGTTCAATTTGATGTATCAATATAGTTCTGCTTGCACAGGCGATAATGAGCTCAAGATCATAAAGCTCTTATCAGCAACCCTGTTTAACTTTGAATATAGCTCAGACGATTCAGGCTCCTCTTTACTCTTACTTCAGACTGTTTTGACCTGAAGCTGTGGAACTGAATTTGTGAAAATTAGCAAGGTCAGTAAATATAATTTAGGAGAATATTTCTAAACCTCTCAGCAGAATCCAGCCAACATCAGAGTCTGTCTTTGTGAGCTCCACTTGCAGTATGGCCGTGTTTCTGTATCATCTCCCTTAGATTTAGTGGGAGTCCTAATGGTGGAAGTACTTCGCCAATTAAAAATGAGAGGTAAAAAATAGTTTTCAAGAAGTCTTGTACCAAGAGGCAAATAAGCAAGTGCTCAGGTAGGTAATTCTAACAGAGAGCTTTTTCCTCTGGCACCCACATAATAGCACAGCCCAGAAAAGGTAAGGCTGAGATTTTCAAGAATGTGTTAGTCATGCACACAGATACAGAGATGAATCTACAGGACTTCTGAAACAACAAAGCATGCTTGCATCCTGCCTCTTGCATGAGCAGAGACTTTCCACTCTGCCTGCCCACACCTGCAGAGATGAGCACTGAGTGATTTAGAAGCCTGTATCCCATGAAGACAGAATCACACCCAATAATCTCAACAGCATTTGTATCTATTCGCAGAGTGCTCAGAACCAGTTGCTGGTCTGACCTAGTTGTCAGGCGACATGCAAAATGGTGCCTAACACTAAGACCGTGTTTGTTAACACACATTTGTGCTGCTGGGAGATTTGGTGTGCCTGGTTTGCCAGCATGACAGGCTAAAATGGTGTGTTTTTAATTAGAAGGAAAAATAGAAGAAAACAGACATCATCTGAGGGACATTCTGTTGAGAGCTAAATTGATGATGAAAAGCTTTCAGTTTTTGAAACTGTTCAATAGCCAGGTGTTTTCTAGTGTGGTTATTTAGTGCATTCCACTGCAGTGTGTCAGTATTACTTAGCACTATCACATTTACATCAAGTCGAACACTGTAATGCAGAGAATATCACCATAAGGAATGAAATGTGTCAGCCTGCATACAAGGATTCCTGGGAAATATTTGCCTTTCAAAAATCCTGCACCTTCATACAAATTCTTCTCACATGTTTGCTACCCTAAAATTCACAGGTAATTACAATGGGATGAATAATCCACATTAATCAGGTAAGCAGGTATTTGAGATCCAGCACATCTCCTATCAGACAATGCACATGAAAATACAGTAATTGAAGCTGCTGAGAGAATTCCCCACTGACAATGTCTATGTAAATCCACTGTAAAGAATAATTCTACGATTATGTAAAATTTGCACAAGTCCTTTTATCTTTAAAAGAATGCTGCACTCTATTTCGCTTAGCACACCAATCTGAAGGCCCACAGAGTCAGAAGCGAATTGTTACATGGTCCAATCCTGAAGGGTTCACAGAGGCAAAGTCATTGCTGATCTAACACCAGCTACTGCTGTTTAGTCCAGCTCTCGTCTTCCTGGAGCTCTCTGTAACTGGATGGAGAAGTCCAGGGGACAAGACACATGAGGAGCAGCTCAGGCCACTGTGTTGGCTCAGCGCAGAGCAGAGGAGCTGAGGGGAGGCCTGATGGCGGCTGCAGCTCCTCACAGGGAGCGGAGGGGCAGCGCTGAGCTGTGCTCTCTGTGACAGCGACAGGGCCCGAGGGAACGGCATGGAGCTGTGTCAGGGGAGGGGCAGCTGGGGGTGAGAGACGGGGTCTGCACCAGAGGGCGGTGGGCATGGAACGGGCTGCCCAGGGCTGTGGGCACAGCAGTGCTGGAGTTCAAGCAGCGTTTGGACATTGCTCTCAGACATAGGGTTTCAGTTTTGGTTGTGCTCTGTGGAGCCAGGAGTTGGACACGATGATCCTTGTGGGTTCTTTCCAACTTGGGATATCCTGTGGTTCTATGATTCTAAATGTGAGGCCAGTCCAAAAAATGCTGTTCTCTGTCTGGCACTCAGCACACTGGAGCTGCTCAGGTGAGTTTGCACGTTAAAACCACACAGTTCTATTGCCACTGCTCCTGCAAGTCCTTGCAAAAGGCCACACTTCACTCTCAGCGTGAGTTTGTCACAGGAACTGTCAGTGGCAAGAGGAGCACATTGCCTCTTCTGTGAGACGGGGACAACAGCTGATTCTGCCTCAGGAGACTGTGCCAATAAACTAAATATAAAGCTAATAAAACAAATCACAATTTAGTTAAAAGGCACATGAACAATACCCAGAGAGACTCTCACTCATCATCCCAAACTTGCCATTTTAATATACGCTTGTTATAACGGTGCGTATTTGCTAGTGAATGTCACATGAACTTGAATTGGTGATCATCCAATAGACTTTGGATATACTCTGTGAGCTACTGTGTGACGTTTCATCTGGGCCAAGGTCTAAAAATGGTGCACTGTTTCTTGAAATAAATTAGAAAATATTCTAGCAGTGTTCAATCACAGCCATGCAACAAATTAAAAATTAAAAAGATAAGCAATGAGGAGTGAAAAAATCGTATCTCTGTTTCATGTGTTTTTAACAACCATTTTGGCTGTATGTTATAATGAAAAACTAACTGTACGAAAGGGAAAAGCAGCAGTGCTGTGGTTGTAGCTGAAGTTTCTTTGTAAATCAAGGAAACTGTCCTGGATACACATTGATAGGCATCAAAAGATGGATATCTCATCAGACTTCAGGTTTGAGAATTTAAAAAAAAAAAAAAAAAAAAAAAAAGCAAGACAAAAGGACTGAGGTAGACATACTACTCTTAGAATAATATCTGGTAATAGCACAAAGTGTTAAATGACTTGTGCCGAGTGGCAGAATCTGGCCAGAGAGAGGCAACCTGGATTGACTGATCTATGTAGGGGCAAGTTCATGGCACAGTCAGGTCGCATATTTCCACAGTGATGTTCTGTATGCTTCAGCTCATTGCTGGCAGGGCAAGGACAACAAACAAAGCCCTGAAAATCCTGAGGTGTGTAACAGAGCTATCTCACCTGCCTTTCGTCACAGCCTGGCTGCTGGGATGCTGTTATATAACAACGGCAGCATCGATGGCATCTCTAGCTTCACGTCTTTGAATTAAGTATATGTAATGACATATCACTGCAGCAAGGCTTGAATGATACGAGGCATGTGATAACCTCCTGCCCAGTGCCTATTCTGTTGAGGCAGCGCTGGCTGCACTGCATGCTTGCTGCAATGCCATCCATGCGCTCTCAGAAACAATCATCAGGACCGTTACAGTCAGAAAAGCCTGCCACAGCCAGTAGTGACAAAATCACAAAATTGAATTAGCATACTTTTATCCTATTTTTGAAAATTTCTTCCCCTTTTTCATCCTTTTTCCTTTCCCCATTCCCTACTCCTCGACAGCCTGTGCCTTTTCATCTTCCAGCCGGCTGTAGCAATCCTCTGGGAAAGAGAATTTTTCCACACACACAGCACCTGCTTCCCTCTCCCCTGCAACAAATAAATACCCTCTAGCCCTTTAGATTTCTTTAGGATCATCAAGCATGGTTGTAACTTTAACCTGACAACGTATTTTTACAGGGATTCTTAGGTAAAGTTAGCGTGTGTGTGCATGTGTGTATGCACATAGTGTTTCTGCCTGATGCCCCAGACAAAGCCAGCTCTGTATCATGTGCTTAGCAGCTTCCCTACAATGACTGCAATGCCCCTGAAGTGCTCAGGCATCATAAAACCCTCACATCACACACAGATGGATTTCAGAGGCAAGAGAAGGTCTTCAAATGTGCAAGATTCTGTTTGGGCCTCATTCTGATGCATTATTACAACTATTGCACCTATCAATGGCATTGGATCGGTACAAAAGTATTTAGCTTCTGCTGTGACAGTCAGATATCTCTCTGTATTTTTTCCTCCATGAAAGTGCTCCTAGTTTTGTCCTTTGTTTCCCAGCCTGCTTTCTGACAATAATTTCCTCTTATCATTCTCTTGCCCTCTCACAAATTGTTCTACAGCCCTTTTGCAGGGACTCATCCATGAGGATCCTTGCTTGTATCTGCACTGCTTTTAAATTTCAGCTTTCCCTTTTACTCTGCTCTATTTCCATATGTCATTTTCCTTTTCTGCCTGTCTGGGAGTTGCTGTACCTAACTCTGTAAAGCATTATCTCTCCATCTCTCTAAAGTGTTTTGTGGTACTTTGTGTGAAGGATGGCATATAAAAATAAATTGTATTGCACTGTATTTTTGGACTGGCATCTAATCTTTACTGAGCTCATTCAGCCTATTTCTGAAAAACATTGGATCTTAAAGACTCTTCTGATCCAATGAATCTTGATGACTTTTCTGATCCTAGAAAAAGACTCCCTAATTTTCAAGTCATCTCCTGACACTAACACAGAGATAGGAGTAAGGAGAGTGGCTTGAAAAATAGGGTTTGGCAGAAAAATATTCCTGGAACTCTTCCTTGTCTGTCGCATGTCTTACCCTCACCTCTGCCCTCCACCCCACATTTTACTTGCAGATGTCCACAGGTATGAGTGCTCAGGCGGGGGGAGTGGGAAGCGAGCTGATGGCGTGCTGCACTTGAAGCGAAACAATCCAACAGCTTGCTTATGCATCTATTTGGCTTAGGATGGAAAATTAGAACAGCTTTAATCTGCTAGCAGCATCAAGCGGGGAAGCACTCCCTGGAGTGAAAGCGTTAGGAGTATCACAGCAGGGGCTGATGAGAGACAGCCTGCTGTGGTCTCACAGCAAGGCAGTGGCACTTGATGCGCAAAAAGCTGGGGTGCTAAGGAGGACCCAGGTGACCTGATGGGAAATGATAGGGGAGAAGGAATCTGCTTTTGTACTTGGCTCCTCTGCAACAGGAAGATGCTTTCAAAGACATATTCCCACAATAACATCTTTGCTTGCCCTTCCACACCTTTCAAACTATATCATTTCAAACATTTGGTCTCAACCTTACCAACCATGGTGTGTGTGATCCCTCCTACTTCCACATGCGGCCCATTTTAATTCAGAAATCTTCTGCATAGGAGTAGTCATGGCTGTATGTGGTCACAATTTGTCCTCAGGCCAGAAGATTCAGTGAGCAGCAGCCATACCTTTGCACTTTTATGCAAAGACCAGATGTATTTGCTTTCTACTAAATAACTCAATTCATAAAAAAAAAAAAAAAGGGCAAGCCCTGAACTACTAAGAAAAAGGGTATGGTGTAGAGATTGTCCTTATTTGCCTTGAGACTTGCTGAATTGTGGAGGATTGCCCAAATGGCTGCATGTTTGTGGGGAATATTTAGCTCATGGCTCTCTGTAAAATCAGCTGATTCAAGAAATCTGATGCCCTAGAATGTCCTTCTGCATGACCTACTTGTTGATTTGTTCTTTGGCACCCACGGGATGATTGGACATGCTGTCCAGCACCTCTGGAAAATAATCTTACCCTTAATTTTACCCCAGTGAGAAGCTTGATTGTACTCTGTGAATGCATGTGTGAACGTAAAGGTAGATCTAGCACATGCCTTTACAAGGTGAGAGCTAGGACTTGTGGAGACAGTAAGAAATACTAACAGCTTCTAAACGAAGAAAGGAACTCTGGTGTTTGCAATACCAGATATATGCTAGTTGAATACTTTGGAGATAAGGCCCAATGGCAAGAACTATCTGTGGTTTTTAATCAGTATTTTTTCTTTCTTTTTTTTTTTCCCCCCCATATCTCTGTTAGTTTTTTTTTATTTTGTTTGTTCGTTTTGTAATGTATTTAGACAAACGTGTGCAGCAGTAAAACTCAGGTGCGAATCATAGGTCCCATCCAAAGTTGATTATTAACCAACTGATGTATATTTTTGTAGTTTTGTAGGCAGTTTCCTCCAGCCTACTTAGAGCCACGATTTCTCAGCTTGAGATTTTGTCCCTTGGGAGAATCCCAATGGTCAGTGTCTGCATTGTTTTGTGTGGATGTAAAAAGCTGGTAGGACTCAAGCATGAGTGTTTCCTAATCCTTTTATGTTCCTGTGAATATCAGACTTCGATGCTAGCTTGCATATAGCGTGTAGCAACACCAGCTTACCTTGCTCAACCTCAGAAAGGACTTATATGTCCCCTTTCTTTCTGGGAGTTGCCCAAAATTATGCTAGTGTTTCTCAGTCTCTTTTCTCCTCACTTTTCAACAGATGACAACTATTTCCTCCTCATCTAGTTATTTGAAACTGAACTTGAAAATGCAAAGACTATCTGTTTCTAAAACCTTTCTCAGCAAAATACATGGGGTCTCTGATG
Organism: Alectoris magna; assembly: GCA_030625065.1. NCBI lineage: Eukaryota > Metazoa > Chordata > Aves > Galliformes > Phasianidae > Alectoris > Alectoris magna. The sequence goes on from CM060561.1 coordinate 58,481,055, forward strand.
ACAAACAGCAATTCATTGTTCATGTGAATCTCTGAGGGTGAGGGTGTTTGCTGACCATAAGCTAAAAGCATGAGATGCTTTCTGATAACCCGTGTGTGCTGGTGAGCATTAAACTAGCATGGAGGGAAGAATGTGTATGCATGTTTAAGTAGGAAATGCAGGATATATCACTTCCATCAAAATGTCCTGAGGTCCACTTGGCTTAAAACAGTTAGAAACCACTGCTGGAGTATTATAGCTATGGCGACTTTATCTTTGCTTCTCAGTGGAGTCAACTTTGACTGTCTGGACTTAGCATAAACCTCTGCAAGTATACACTGCAAGTAAAACTGTGAATAGCTGTAGAAAAGCATCTCTTGTATAAGTGAACTTAATACAAGATAAATTGTATGGTGTGGAGGTAGGTTCAGCCTGCTCAAAAATAGTTAAGTACACTCTAAAGATGAAAGGCTTCTGGATACAGCCACAGCCACTGCTGTGTGCTGGTAAGCATGCTGGAGCAAGTATAGTCCAAGTGGTTGGAGGACTCTTGAAAATGACCCTCAGGCATTTCTCCCTCATGCAGTATGTACATATTAGATGTAGGGAAAAACAGATAGGCCAAACTTGTCTGTTCCTGATCACTAGATGGGTGATACTGGGAGAAACTATGGCAAGGCTAACATCCAGCAGTGTCTTCCTGGTCCCAAGTGTTTGTGAATGCATTCAGAAATGCACTTCAGCATCTCATTGTGACATTGCCATTGTGCTTTTAGGGAAATCTCTGCAACACTTATCTAGGCATCAAAATAATGTACTTTTGTAAGGGTGGGCTTTTAAATATTTTAACAGTTCATGTGCAATATTTCTGAATATTAACGGCACAGAAGACATCGTTCATCCTGCTCCCTGCACTGGAGTGAGTAAATAACTAACACTTCACTTTTATATTGTGTTAATTCACTAACACAATATAAAATCATCTAGAGCTGCAGAATATCATTGGTCGTTCACATAAGAATTTTCTGAACAGTTTTAGTAGTGTAAAGTAAATACAAAATGGTAGAGCTCTTGCTTAAATTACTCCTCACTTTGAAAGATACTGGGGGTAACTACTTTTTACCTCATTTCTAAGAGTGCAAAAGCTGTCACTGGAATTCTACATCGTAATGATATTAAATTAATATGCAATTAGCACCATCAGGAAAAGGTGTTTGTTTTTTTTTAATCGGCACTGATATGGTGACCCTACATGCTGGAATACTTTATAGCTATAGTAAACTTCTGCTTTAACAGAATCTTTATACAACTTCCCTTCTTCAGTCAATTAATTTTAACAGGTTAAATTGTAAGGAGACCTAAATCAAGCCAGGCTCCCATGTATAAGTTTCTAAACTTTCTTCCTAAAAATTCTTGCATTCTTGAATGACCAAAGTGAAGTAATTTGTGTTGTAATTTATGTTTACAATAACTATGAACCACTTTTCTTCTTTTGTTTGCCATGTCTTATCAATCTTGTGAACTTTTATATTATCTTTCATTGGTACTGCATTTACATGCTTATAAATTTCATACTTTAAATTAATAAAGGTTGTAAAAACAACAGAACAAGTGATATATCAAAAAGCAGTTAAGACTTTTTTGTAGAAGATAAAACCTTGTGAAATCAATTAGGCACAGCTCTTCAAATATATTCTCTACCTAGCATCTATTGATGCCAATAGAAAGACTTGCATTCACCTTCAGAATCTGATTCTAGTGCTCTGAAGTCAGTAGAAAGACTTGTGTTGATGTCAGTGAGCTATGGTTCAGACTGTCATTGCTGGAGAGTAATAAATTCAACCGAACAGATGTGTTGGAATCAGGAGACCAAGCATCTATAAGGACCTCTCCATCTGGTTCTCCATGGTAGATATCCCTTCATCTTATCTCTTTCACACAAGGAACATCAGCAGTATCCATGGTTGTCAAGTTGTACTTTGTTTTATGATTCCTTTGTAGAGTGGTTCATATGCTAAAGCCAGACTGAAACTAAACATGTGTGTTTGACTTCACTCAGCAATTTGAGAGTGTGAATCCTCAATCAGGCATCACCTTCAAAACTTTTATTGAGTGATTAATCTATAATTCATAGTGCAACTGGCAAACAAATAGGTTTAACAGAGGAATTTGCAGTTACATGTCCAGAAAACAGTGCATGATTTATTATTTTAGTTAGAGCTAAAAGGAAATCATCTTTGATCTGATAGTTGGAATAGGAGCTGGTTTTGAGCTAAAATAAACCTTCTTATCATTTTCTTCCAGTAAAGAACCTAAACCTACATCAGAAAATAATTAAAAAATACCGAAGGCTGCAGCAAATTTGGTTGAGGATGGACCAGTGCTGAATGATTTATTATTTTCTAGGGCACTGTTATCTCTTGATCTATTGTCATTATTATTAATATTGACTTTATACTTTGAAAGAGGCAAAACATCAGCTCCACAAGTCTAGAGTGGAAGCTAACCATCTGATAAGTATCATAGCATCCCACTTTGGTGAAAGTCATAGTGAAACAGTTCTTCCAGTTTTTGGATGTGTTTGGTTGGTTTCCAATTCTATAGTTTCTAAAGCTGCCTATGGCAGACAGAGCGTAGTTTCCACGTTGGATTAAATGAACAAATAGAAAAGAGCTGTATATATAATGATTATTACTATCTGAGAGGACCTAAGTCTGATTGTATTCAGGCTGACCAGTGCATAGAACAGCAGACAGTGGGGTGCTCCTATGGTTAAAACATCTAAAATTTGTGGAGAATCCCTGGAACTAAGTGTGTGATAATATTAGATGGGATTAATTGAGTTCTAATCAGCAGGTTCCTTGATAGCCTTTCTCTCCTGGTCTTAGTTTCAGAAGTTCTGCTTGAGTTGCAATGTGTGAACTCTTTTAAGTGAAAGAAATCCTACATTTTGCTTGGGTATTAGCACATAACATGGGGTCTTGTGTATTGAGTTTCACACACAACACTTTTACATTAGAAACCACATGAATGTGAGACAAGAGAAGTTGTCAGCCTTACTCTAACTGTAGAAGGCAGGTTAAAATGTTATCATCTGGATCAGAGAAGGGTGTGGAAGGAACCACACATAATCATTAGCTGGAGTAGTTAGTAACCTTGGTATTTATTTTAGTTCTCATGCAGCTATATTGACCTACACTTAATTTTGCATTTGTGGTCCTTAAAGTTGTGGAGTCATTACATTTTCCCCATTTTATTTGCTTCTGTGTGGAATGGGGCCCTACACTACAGATATTTTTTATAAGACTACCTCTGTTAAGCAAATACTATATAATGATTAGAGAAATAGTAAATGTGCTAGGCCTCTCCAGCAGTCATTTAAGATCATTGTGGCTTCCATGTTTGTTGACACTAGCACAGTGAAAACAGTCATAAAAGTAGAAGAAACTTAAGTCCTCTAGTGATGCAATCAGCTGAACGTTCAAAGCAGATCTGCTGAATCTGAGGCATTCAGGAAAAGATCATTCTTATTTGCTTTTGTTCACTTGTGTTTTCTCAGTCCAAACTACATGTTGCACATTACGCTTTCCTGTTACAATAGAGGCAAGGGTTACTGAGATGATTAGAACCTTGCTGCTCTTACCGGGTAGTAAACAGAATGCAACGGACACTAAGAAAGCCCAGCCAGTGGCAGGAGTCCCAGTCATGCTTTCATTTACATAAACTGATGACCTCCAAAAAGTGCTCTTAGTCAGTACCACTGATGAAAAATCCTTTACAGCTAAAGTTCAAGGACCTTTTTCATCCTATTTGTGTGGCTTGTGGAATTACAGAGAAGAGAAAGGAATTTGGCTATCAGCTGGATTTCATTTCACAACCAGCCTGAATAGTCACAACCAAGAAATCCATTAGGAATTCATGGCCTGTAGAGCTTGACTGTTCAACTGACAACATTTATCATGAGCTCTTTGCAAAATCATAGGAGATTTCATAACAGGTGTCCACTTCGCACAGGTCATCACCACAGTGGCCTGTGTCAAAATCCATTATACAGTAGCTGAAAGCTATACATACGTGTTGCCAGTTACCTCCTTTTGCAGTGTGTGGTGGAATGCAGTGAGAAACAAGCAGAAGGTGCAAAGTTCATGTCTGAACTTTCCTCTGGTTCTGAATTTCTCGTTCCAAAACCTTCAACTTTGCTACAAAGAGCATAGGTTTTAATAAAAGTCCAACAAATTTTATTATTTAGCGGCCGCTTTTAAACAAAACAAAACCATCTAAAATTCCACTTACTCTTCCTGAATTTTGTACCAGTCTTGTAGGTTGGGCTGTTTTGATGTGTAATGAGCTTCTTGTCTGACAATTCCTGCTGCCCCTATTGATTGTAAAATCATTGCTCCTGGGAAAACAAAGTTTACATGTTGATAAGTGGTGAAGGGAAGAACAGGGCTGTGATGAGAAGTACAGAAACTCTTCTCACTTCTCTCTCATGCTCTATCTCTCTCTAAGCAGAATAATTCACATTCTTGCAATTTAGAGAAAAGTTTCTAAGTCCTCTATTTGGGAACATATTTCAGTTTCTCCTGGGAGCTGAAAGCAGTTTGCTGCGCAGTGCTTCAGACTCTCACAATGACTGATTTTCTACTTCCTTCTCTTGGGGTAGAATCAATGATGTTAGGGTAGGTTCCAAAAAAATTTATTGGAATAGGAAAAAAAAAAAAAGACAAAAATAGTTGAACCCATTTAATAGCCGTGATATCATTTTACTGGCTTCCTCTCTCTGCAGGGCATATGTCAGTGGTTGATTTTGTGCTTGGAACCCCAAAGGAAGGGTCTGTAAAGACTTTTTACATTGAATAGAGCACCCCAGAGACAGCTGTCCCTGATGATATTAACTACTGAAAAGATACTTGCAAACAGGGTGATGAAAAGCTCTAAAGAATGGTGGAAAGTGACGAGGCTGAATGTCACCTTGAGACGGGGGAAAAGATTCCTAGAATTGGGAGAAAAAGCATGAGTTATTTCTATGAAAGATAATGCAATAATATTTTTAAATAATATTGGAAATCATTCCAATTGCATTGAGTTTCATAAAAACTGGATGATTTACAATGTCTTAACTTAAAATGAGAATGTAAACAGTGCGTAGGATCTGAAGAAGGAACATTAATTCATTTGTTTCAGGTTCTTGAAACACACATGGATTTGCTTTGTTCTGCCTGCATGAGGAAATCATCTGCTAAATTAGCAAACAATACTTGCTCTGCCAAATCCAGTTTTCACATCTTAACTTCTTCTGGTGATGTTCTTTCTACTTGGACCTGCATCAGCTCCTGTTACCACAAAAGCAAAGGAAATACATTTTGGAATATACCACGGCATTCAAAAGACTTGGGCTTTCTTAGAACAATAATATCCCCAAGTAAAAGTTTTCTACCAACAGTCTGTGTTAAAGTCAGAACTCTATATCTCTGAGAGGATCAGATGAGACTAATTTCCATGGAATTGAGTGGGGGAAGAGGGACACCTATCAAAATTCAGAGATAAAAGAAAATACCTCTTACAAACGCTGAATTTAAAGGAGAGGTTAATTTTGGTGATTTGCAAATTTCTAAGTCCTACCAAAAGTATTTATTTTTTCTTATGATACAGAGAGCAATGAGTCCTTCCTTTATTTTATTTCAGGCTTTCATTATTATTATTTTTTTTTTTTGCATGTCTCAAATATTATTTCTGAAAACAAATACTATCAACAGATCTACCCACATAGCTTGACATATTTTATGCCAATGAATGTGACATTTAAAACAAACTTATTTTGAAAATTCAAGCCTTCAACAAAAGAAGTTAAAAAAAAATATATCCCCAGAAAAACACTGTATTGCAGATATAAAGTTCTTCTGCTTCTTGCTATTCTTACTACCTCTTACGGCCATGATGTTAGAAAGTGTCAGTGTTTCCTGCTATGCTGACATCACAGAGCTAGGGTGGTGACACACTGCCCATTCACCTACTGGAAGAAGCACCTTCATGCTGTGCAATTCCTCCTACCCGAGAAAGAAAACTTTTTCCATACTTTCAGCAGGCAGAGGCAGTCAGTTTGAATAGCACTAGTTTTTCAGCATAGGTGAACACAAAAGGAAGAGAAGAACCAAAAATAGTATCATCTCTGAGAGCATGCAGGTTTTGCTTCTTCCACAGCACACTGTATCAACACTGCTCCACAAAATGGCAGCTGGCTGGCAGACAGAAGCTTCTGAGAAAGATGACGTGATACTCCCTGGAAAATTCAACAGCTGCCATGGAGCTACACATCCTGCTGTGCTGGCTCCCAAAATGTAGTCTTGGGGTGAGGTGAGGTAGGGTTGTAGGCTGTGGTTCAGGGCCTCAGGGACATCTCCATGGGAAAGGAAGGAGATATTGAGCTGGGTTGGCATCAGGTAGATGCTGCCCTGAACTCTTACAGCCTGGTGCATTGAGAGCAATACATTTTATATACTCCTGCACCTGAACAAAGTGAAATTAGTAATAAAGTACCACTAGTTTGCTGTTTCAAACATCTTCCACCTTATACATATTCTTTTACGCAAAACAAGCAATAACATTAAACTGTTACCCTTTTGGGGGAGAATAAAAAGTAAGAAGGGCGAGGAAGGGAAAGATGACAAGATTTTCATTTTTTCTTCTGTTCCCAAGTTTTAGGTCAGCTGCTTGTTCAAAGTGGAAAATGGCCCAAATTTCACAAATGACCATGAACTTAAAAGGCCTAGGATGTTGAGGAACTGTTACAGATTTCATTAAGCAGAATCTTCTTTTCTTTCATACCACCGTGTCTTCATGCCTGTGTGGGGTGCAGCTACCTATTTGAAAATCTGAAGTCAGTAAATATGGCTAAGTGTGCAAGAATGTTTCAAATTTCTGGGCAGAAAAAAAGAAGCAGAGCGACCTGCAATAGCCAGATGAACAACACAGACAGTTTTTCTTCGATTGAGAAGTTCCAGTGAAAAGATGAAATTGCACTTGGGTAAAAAATAAATGATTAAGAAAAAAGGCCCTGGCTCTTGGAAAATCTGCCCTTCATTTAGGTGAGAATGAGGATTCCTCCTCTTCAAATGGATGGAGTATGGCAAATTTGCTTGTGCGAGAAGCAGCTTGTATAAGATACTAGCTACCAGGCTATGTATTCTCTTCCAAAAAAAACCTTACAGTGTCTCCTTAAGTGCAGACAGAGGTAGCCAGCAGACAGTGTACAACATGTGTAACTCTGGGCACTGAGAACTTTGTGAGTCTGCCAAAAACTCATCTCATTAGTGCGCTTTGCAGCTGTAGAACAACCGTTTGGCTGAAATGATGTAGGCTGAATATAAAACCACGTCCTGGAGGTGAAAGGCCCGGGTGAGTGAGTATGCTGGAACACCGTGCACCAGAATGATGTTCTAGGAATTCCCTGGCCAGGGCAAGAAAATTCATCTGCACATCTTGATACCAAGCTTTGACAGGAAAAGGTATATTCTCTGCAGTGAGATCTCTCTTTGCAGCCAGCTCAATCCTGGAACCGTTAGGCTGGAGCAGTACATCTTTTATACATAACGCTCGCAGACCTGATATACTTGCGTCAGGAAGGAAATTAAGACAGCTGCCTGTCCCGCAGGAGCACAAATTAAATGCTGAAGCCCAATACATTTATGCAATGTTTTATACACCTCCAAAACACAAAAGCTGTCAAGTCACAATTTTGGTGGTTTTTGAATTGTTTCTTATACACTGTCAGGGCTTCGTGCACTGTTCTTTACATTTAAAGAAAGCAACACAGACTGATTTCTGACATGCACCCTCCTATCACATCTATCAGTGCAGTACAGTGAGTGTTAAATGAATGTCACCACAGAGCCTCTCTCTCTCTCTCTCAAGTTTTAAATTTCCCTTGCTAGTGTAAAACTTAATGAAAGCCCTGGAGTATACAATAGCATTTTGAAAACAGGAATTTGTGACTGCTGTGAATCATCACTCACAGCAGGGACCCAGAAATGTGAATTGTGGGAGGAACAAGCTCAGTCCCCCTCTCTTTTTTACTGGGAATTTATTACAGGCGTGTCATTATTTACAATGCACCATTCACATCCTCTAAAGAGCCAATAAACTGGCTGCTGAATATGCATTTTGCTCTGTGGTGAACACAGATGTTTCCAGCTAATATCCATTTCATTTAATTTCTTTTCTTTAAAAAAAAAAAAAAAATCTATCTTGCTATTTCTGTAGCAGCTGGGTAACTATTTGCCAGTCTTCGGTTTGGGAATCACTCCTCATATTTATTATAGTTGGTGCCATTTGTGTTGCTAGAAGTGAAGGTCTGTCCATATTACCATTCTCTATCTGTATTTGCAAAGATACTGAATGCAGTTGCTAGAATTTTCTCACAGTTTAAAGAAAATGCCGCTTGAGGTTTCACCACAGGTTCAGATTTCACTAATGATATGTGGTAAAAATAATGTCAGATGTTTTTATGTCGCGAGAGCACATTAGAAGCCACTGGTGCTGGAGGGGGATTTGTTTTGTTTTTGCATTCCTGCAATATATTGTTGATTCACAACTGACAGGTTGGTGGTCATTAATTTGCAGTCCCTTCATGTATTAATACAAGAAGGCATAGGGAATTATGGCGAACTGCAAAAGGTTTGGAAGTTCAACTCAGATAATCAGTCCCAACTTTAGATACTTATCTCTGCTAGCAGTATCCCCTGGGAATGCAAAACTGGTCTGCCAGTTCTGTGAATAAAGGCTCTCCTGAGATTTCAGTTTCCTGCATCTTGTCTGACTGGAATCTGAAAGTTCAAAGGTAGCCAATAAATACATTTCTGATTATCATCATCATTTTTATTCATAGTCTGATAACGTTTTTTTTAAACCCTTGCAAGAACTGTGTTTTCACCCAGTGTGAATGCAGATAATGGCTGAGGAGGTGGCAAAGAGGGGCTCGAGTTTTATCCAAATCAGATTGTTCAAACGAGATTGCTATTCTATAAATTCCTCCCCTCCTTGTGGTGTGGAAGGCAGTGTTATTGGGAATCACCAGATGGCTGGTTACAGATGGTGTTATACATTCTATCTTCAATTAGCTCTTGAAGAAGTGCTTATTGTTAGCGGTGGTGCAGTTCTTCCTCAACACAAAAATGCTACCACTAAGACCTGCCTTGTCTGAACATCTCCAAAGAGCAAAGCATTTTTAGACATGAGGGTGTGAGAGAGACATGTCAAAAGCACTCCCATGGGAAAGCACTGCAGACCCAATGTAGGTGGATGATCTATGTCAGCTCCCTGATTTTGTCCCAGTCAAAGAAATAAATTATTGCTTGAGTCTACACAATGGGAAGTGGGCAAAGCCATGCAAAAGCACAAGGAAACGAAGGTAGCATGTTTGTAAGGTGACAAAGTATATCAGGCTTTGCTCTCCTCATCCCAGTCCTGCCCCTCCACCTCTATTTGCATGGTCACTACTGTCCTCTGGTAAAGCCCGTGTTTCAATGTGGTGTGGTTAGGAACAAGCAGGAAGACTAGAGATGTCAAGCAGCATGCTCAAAGTTCTGACTCACAGTAAGGACATCTGCATAAATTAACGTGAGGCAATTCCGCTCAGAACAGCATGCTAAGAGACACTGCCAGTATGTCATAGAGATGAACCCACAGCCCACGTTGTACTGGTAGGAAGATCTGTTTCAAGTGTAAATGGCATATTCTCCTTGTAGTGAGCTGAAGTCATTTTTTCTTTGTTGAAACAAAATAAAAGACTTTTATGGGGGTCATTCCATTTGTAAAAACCCACACCAGAACTGGTGTGGTATTTCAGTGTATGCTCATGTATGCAAAGCGTATGTGGAAAGGAACTGACTCAACTACTGTATTGGACTGAGTTCTTGCCTCCTGAAAAAAGTGCCTGGCAAAATCATCAACTCCAGAGGCTGCACAACAGATGCAAGATGCTAGTCAGCGAAAAAGTAGGACTTTTGCATCGGTAACACTGTTGTACAATGCATAACAAACTAGTATTTATTTCTAATAAAGGAAAGACAGGTTTGTGTTCCATCAAAGTATGAAATAATCAGAGAGGTCCTGAGGTTATCGGACAGACTGGAAAGGATCAGTTCCTCTTTTAAAAAGGAGGTAGAAACCCCACAGTGTCACTGATATCTGGGCCAGATGCTGAGACCTGCCAATATCTGAGAGCAGGAGCAAGGCAGATGCGATGACTGATCCATTATGTGACCAAAATCTCCAAGTAAGCAAATGTCCATGCCTGTGTGTGGAGTTCTCCTATAGCAGGGCTTGGGCTCCCCCTCAGTCTTCAAGGTGACAAACTGCCCCTGGTCCTTCCAACCTACTAACATCTACGGGGCCTTTTAAAAACCTTTTTTTTTTTAAAGGTGCTTAATTATAGACTTCAATCACAGTAAATAACCAGGTGTGAAAATTAAATATTATCCATGCAGAACAATCCCTAAATATGTATTTAAATGACGATAAAAGTTTTACAAGTCCCCAGACGCTCATATAATCTGGCGTAATGGCTTCCATCATCCCACAGGCCCAGAGCGTGGTGCACCATGACTGCCAGGGCCCGCATCCCTACCAGGGAGAGGCTGTGCCCCCCAGGAGGGAGGAGAGAGCTGAGCCCTGACACCACTGAACCCTCACTCAACAGAAAGCAGGCATCCAGATTGTCCCAGAAAGACAGACATGTGGTGAGCTGCTGTCCGGAAGAGTCTTACAGCAGGTAGGAAGTACAGAGTGAAATGCAGCTCTGAAGCAGTGCTCTGTAATATCAATAAAGATATGCCTTTAGGCTCCTATAAACCCTGGCCAGACAGTAAATAACCCCATACCCACAGTCCTGGTAGCCAGGAGCTGGGGGTGCCATGTTTACTTTCATTCTTATGTTGGAGGTCCCCATGGTATGGACCCCTTCACTATTTTGGCACAAAATGGAAAGCATGTTTTTAAACCCTGTTCGTTCATTTAAAAAGGCATGCTACACTTCCCTTTTATGTTTTCTTTAATCTCATTTTTCACTCTGCTTCCCTAGACTTTAGGGTGACCTTCTCAACCTTTATGGCAGTGGAGCTCTTTAAGGGCTTTCTAAAACTGCATTATCTGTCTGTCTGTCTGTCTGTCTGTCTGTCTGTCTATCTGTCTATCTATCTATTTGTCCCAAGCCCCATAGTCCAGCTTCCTCTGTTCATAAAGAAACTGATTTGGGGAATTTTTGGATCATGCTTATAAGCAAGCAAACATTTCCATGCTTTTCCTATGGTCACACTGGACCGTCTCATGCCTTCTTCCTGTATGGTCTTTCCCCTGCCGCACTCACTCTTAAATCTGCCATTTTATGCTTTCATCTCTGCATTATTCCTGAATGTGGCTTTCACCAGGGCATAGGCAAATGGCACTAGTGAGGAGAACAGGATTTGAAGTTCAACAAAATCAGACAGGTAACAGTGTTTAGTAGATAAAAGGGACAAAGGTGTCAAATCTTTCGACATGACTAAATCAGCACAAGCCTTGTAGGCTACTGTTCGTAGTCTCCCCATGCTCGATTCTGTTCTTGGTGGCATGCATTTTGTCAGTTTTCTATTCCCATTTTGCTGCTCTCCTGTACTTCTCTCTATAAAACTGCCCTACATAAAGCCTACAAATGCCTCCAAAGGAGAGACAAAACTAGCGCTAGAGAAGCAGATTACAGTAACCCACGTTTCTGGTTTATTCCTATTTTGGAAGGCTTTCCTACTTTGCCTCTATTTTTATTCAATCACTAACGGGAGTAGAGTTATAAAGCCAGTAAAACTGTTCCTTTTCGACAACTGCCTACAGGCCTCATCCAAGCCCACTGAAATCAATGGAAATACTTCCATTAACTTTGGTGGACTTTGGAATAGTTTCAAAATACTTATTCATATAGCAGACAACTGCCCCTTCAGGTAGCTAATACAATCTTCCTTGAGGGCTCTGCAAACCAAAAGAATGAAAAAGAATTAAAACAAGTTTACATAAGATTAAGATTAGATGCATTGCTCTTTCAGTACCTCTCTAATTCAAAGGCAGCTGTCTATGCTCCGGGCACAGTATGGGACATTCTCCCTGCTTTGTGTAGTGGGAACGAAGCACGAGGGATTGATTTAGCACCACTTTCCACTCTGAATTTCTTGTTCTCTTTGTCTGTTTACTGATACATGTGGATATAGGATATACATGTGTATGCAGTATGTATGATATGGTAGAAGATCACATTTGTGTTCTTCATCTCTCGATCTGTCAGTGAATTAAATAAAAATTAAAATACATTGACACTCTCTTCAGAGGAAAAGGCTGTTTTTCTCCATACATCTTCATTGCATCACATTGGATTATATTGTTCTATACAATTAGAGAGTGCCAACAACACTTCCTACGAATGAGCCCTGGCTCATTTTATTCCCTGGGGCCAGTAATGTTTAATAAGTCCAAAGCACACGGCTTAACCAGTGCCCTCCAGCTTGTGCACTGTAGTATTGCCAATAATTTATAAAAAAGGTTGTAAGAGAATATGCGGGCGGGGTGTGTGCACATGGTGTGTATGCCACAGTAGGAGCATGTCCCATATAGACAGGGGTCGTCCAGCTCAATACACTGGAGCTGCACTTAACTCAGCATCTCTCTGAAGCAGAACCAGGCACAAACCCTAATTAAACCCAGGGTGTGAATCCCTGGAGGGCAGTCATAGAAGGGTCTGTGTACTAATCCAGCTCGTGCTGACTAACAGCAGTGCTGCACAATCACTGCCGGATGAATATATTCTTCTGGCAGCTGCATGCAAACAGCAGTCTTTGCGATTCTGATGACTTTTCATTTTTATGACACTGTGTTTTAGCTTCAGGTGTGAGTGTAAGACTCCCAGTTAAGTGGCTGTTCTGATTATTTTAAGTAGTCACTAATCAAAATGCTGAGCAGAGGGGGCTAGGGGGACAAGGGGGGAAAGGGATGGAGACAAGAGATGTAAAGGAATGTGTGAAGGTTACAAGGGGAGGGAGGAGGGCTTTGCATCTGATTTTCCTAAGCAGGGCAATTTCTTTAGTGAGGAAGGTGAGTCTGTCACTACTTGGCCCCTATCTGCTGCAAGTACTTCAACTTCTGAGCAACCCAAATGATGGTTACAGGGAGGGGGAAATGACTGGAAGGTTTCCAGCAGCAACAGCAAAAGCAACAGCAGAAGAATACATTGTGAAAAATCAGTTTTAATAAAGCCCCAGCACTGACCTCAGAAACATAAGTATTTGTATTATTGACTTCTGTATGAGGTTATTTGTTAAAATAAGGAGGGGGGGTGGGGGAGGGTAGGGGGGAAAGAAAGAAAAGGAAGTCTTTCTGTTCTGGTCTTGGGACCTGAGGAAAAAATAACTAAAATTAGAGAAACTGGAGATATAAACGCATTGAGTAGAATAAAGCAAAATACCTCTGGGGTGTTCATCTGCCATAGTAGTTATTTCATATCTCATCTGTTATATGAATGTGATATCTCCTTCCCTTTTTGATAGGATCATTATGTAGACTCTACAGATTCAATTCCATTTACAAGTCAATGGTGTGAGATTTTATAACAATTCTTTTTACTGGGTTGATTCTGGATGATCTTCCTCTACCAAAAAATAAAAAATAAAAAGAAAAGAAACAAAATAAGGAAAAGGGGACAGCATCATTTTGGTGTTCACACATGAGTGTTCTGGATGCATTAGACATTTTTATGATAGATTTAATACTTCTGTCTTATCATGAATATGCCCGGATGTTCTCCAGACCCAGCAATAATAACACTTATATTTAAAGGAATAAAGGCTGAAAGATCTGTTTCTGTTGCTCTTGCTTGGAGGAATGGCTATGGGGAGAAAGGGCAACTGGTTTCATCTGCATGTGTAGCTTTTACCATCACACGGATAATTTGTCATCAGATTCCTGGACATGCTCCTGGTGCCTCACTCCCTTGACCTTCTCTCAGTACTCCATTAGCCCATGTCTGTCCTAGACTGTAGGGCCCATTGAGATGCTGTGGCCACAGCTTTGTGATCCACAGAGAAAGGAGTCCTCTTCTATTCTAAATTTTTTTCTACGCCTACACAACCAGTCTTGGTCTTAGTGTAGGCTAGTAAACGTCTGTGTGGAAAACCTCTGCTATGGAAAGCATTTGTATGTGTGCGTGGTGTCCATGTACACATGTTCTGTTGGATGGCTTTTAATTTTGTCCTTTTCTTACTGAAAACGGGAGTAGGAGTTCCTTAGAACATATGGGTTATATGCCTTTGGGATAAGTGACAAGGTAATGAAAGCCCATGCCTTGTGCTATGTAAGTAGAAGAGCTGTACTGGTGAAGGATTGTGACAGTGAATGTTGTCAATAAGGACACATGCTCACAGTGAAATCCCCTCTGCTTAGGGATGCCATTTCCCTGTGTTTATTGTCAAGTTCCATTCTGTCACAAGCAGGATCCACTGGAGTAATCCCCTTTCAATGCCAACAGCATCACAGGAAAGCAAGTATCAACATCTGAAACCTGGGAGGAGCTGAAAAAGAAAATATTCTTTTTTTTGTGGGACAGTGACAAGCTAAGAAAAAAAAAAATCCTTTCTGTCTGTGCAGATACCCCACAGAAAGTAGAGGAGGGTAAGCCTCCCCAATTTCCTATCATAGCACTGCTGCAATGTGCCAGATTTCTGCAAGTGAATGTTTGCTAGGGTATGGCTTTGTGTTATGACAGATAGCTTCCATGGAAATGTTTTACTGCTTTAGTGTACGTTCTGAGCGTGCCTAATATATCTACCTCCGTGCAGGGCCTCATGAAAAAAAAGGAGCTGTTTGTTTTTCTCCTTTCTCCTCCACCTCTCCTACCCAAAGTCTTCTCTCCACCAGATGGATGATGGCGGCACACCTGGGTTGATTGACACTGTCGCAGAGTGGTCTCAGGTTTGTATTCCCTCCCCGCAGAGGAAGCCTGTCTGCAGGGATGTACACCACTGAAAGAAGAGGAAGATGCTGAATAAACAAACCAAAACCAAAACCTAAAAATCTGGGATTTTCTGACCCACTGTCAAAACATTTGGTGGGATGAGAGGAGACCTGGGAATTCATCCCATGCTAATTGATCCTTACAGAGTAACTGGTTAGAGCATTCCCTACTGGTTCGTGGCTCAGCACATCAGCTCATGACACGCCATTCGTAGGCAGTAGATTTTTTTTATTATTTATTTTAAGAGGGAGTCTAGATGCATAATTTAGGGTTTTGAGTTCTGTTTTGCTCACAGGGTTGAGGATGTACAATGCTGTTAGTCACTGGTGAGTTTTACCCTAGATACCTCCACCTCGGCCACAAAAATTTATAAGGGTGCTAAAGGAGACTCCAGTGACACCTCACAGGATTTTGATATGTTTGGAGGGAGCTGAGACTCTTTATAATGCTTCCTCCAGACAACACAAATTGCCACAGATCCTGCAGGACCTGTTGCATGCCAAAACACCTAATGCTCTCATGAGATACAATAATATAAAAGTGAGGCCAGCAGCTGCTATTGATTAGGCCAAGTCATTACTTCCACTCGTATTCCCATGTGGATTTATCCAACATTTATGCCACATATAATGTTGGTCCTCCTGGGTTCATGGCTGCCCAGGACACACATTTTACTTGAGCTCCTTCCCAGCCCCAGCTCTCAGCGGATCTCCAGTCAGGCAGAATTCACACATGCGGCTGTCCTTTGAGCTGCAGGTGGAGGGGAACATGTCAGCACCAGCCATCAGCTCCCTCCTCTGCTGCCTGATGTCTGGACTGTTTGAGCTACCTTTCTACTCCATGGCAATAATCAGAAGGGATGCACTAGTCTGTCATTTGTAATGCTCTTTGGTGAAGGAAAGTGACTTCATGAATCGAAGTATGACAGATGAATTATTTACTAATAAGAGGCCCTTTTCCCCTCCAAATTAAAGTTGACCAGAAAACTAGAAAATGAGAAAGAAAGGGACTTTGGGAGCTCTCAAACCACAGGTACCTTTAGGGACCTATGTGAAACAAATCTGACTGTGTTGGTTCAGTGTAGAAAGTAAATACTTTGGCTTGCTCTTTGATTACTTATAAGCAGGGCCCTGTCTCCTGGAAGGCTTTCCATGTTCCTGTAGCCTGTTGTAGCTGTTTCCATATGGGTGGGGGATACCCAGACAGCCAGTGACTGATCAACAGAGCACCCATTGCTTGCACTTATCTCAGGTCTTTCTTTTACAGTCCTAACAATGAATTCAGTGCAATTGGGCCAAAGGAGATGTTTCTGTCTTTCATTTTTGCATAAATTATGTGCGATAACATGACATTTTAAGTCAGCAGCACTTTAGCTTAAATAATTATGTTTTACAGAAAAAGGATTTTGTTTTACCTCAGTCAATTAATAACAAGCCATTCTGTAATTTAGTAAGTGTAATGAGAAATGCTTGTTTGATTTTTTTGAAGTCACGTACCAGGGTAAAAGATGGAGCTGGCTATTCTTTTTGACTGGTGCACGAGGTCAGTGGCAAGTCAGTATCGCTCAAGGGTGGTGTCTGTAAGCTTCGTTTCCAGACTGTGCCCTAAATGTTTGGAAATGTTACAGAAACCCAAAAGCTACAAGAAATTATATTCTCAGCCGATGTGTTCATCATCAATAGGGACAAAAAGATGTTTGGAGTATGTATACATATTTATATGATTTCTTTCTTTTCTTTGCTATTTTGATTTGTATTAGATATCTATGTTGAGTTTGAGCCTTTCTTTCACTTGACATCCTTACATGCAACCAGTGTGTCTGCACTGCCTTAGCTTCAGGCCTGCAATAGAAAAAAATTCCACTGTAAATGCATATATCTCAGTTGTCTCCAAGGCTGTGGATCCTCTTTATCTCAGTAGATACTGAACCAAATGGTCCAAAGAAGAGCTGTCCATTTCTCCAACTGGCCACTTAGGAGAAGTTTCAGCTTGGAAGGATTATAACAATCCATATATTTCCATCACTCTCCCATAGATCCATACCCCTTTGGATTGCAGGGACATCGCGGCTCTCCAATTTGCTGTCCTCTTCAGTGCATTTACAGTGTGCAGCTGCTGCCATCGGGGAACCAGCCCACGTTGTGATGGGTCCCAGCCTGGCCCCTCAGGGAGGCTATTTGTGGCCCTGAGAATTGGGCGTCTCCTAAGTGTGCTGC
Organism: Alectoris magna; assembly: GCA_030625065.1. Taxonomy (NCBI): domain Eukaryota; kingdom Metazoa; phylum Chordata; class Aves; order Galliformes; family Phasianidae; genus Alectoris; species Alectoris magna. The sequence goes on from CM060561.1 coordinate 58,498,275, forward strand.
GGTCACCAAGTGCCTGCAGAGTGGCTGAGAGCAGTATGCATCCCGAGGAGCCTTGAGGAAGAGTGGGTGCAGCCTCAATTTCCTCAATTAGATTTAAAATTAATTCATAAAATTATTGGAGGTGTAATCCCCCGGTGAAGGAAAGCACTTAAGCATGTGTCTATGTTATTTAGGAAAGCAGTTGTAACGCTCACCGTTAGGCAAATGCTTATGTATGTTCCTTTTTCCTCAGAAGAACTACTTTTCTGAATTAAGGTTTTTGAACCGGGGTTGTATGCTCACAGCATGTGCAGTTCTGCCTGCTTTTGTGAATATTAGGTCTGTCCTGCAAATGTGCTAATCTTTGTGCATAATGGACTGCTTTCTAATATGAATTTCAGTTTTTCACTGATGAAAACCATAAAAAATCTTACAGAACACTCTACACAGCTTTAGTATTTGGAAAGCTATCTTCAAACTGCACACAAGAAGGAATATTGCATTTAGGTTGATAATTCATAAGAAATAATCTTTTACATATTTTTCTCCTTTTTCAGTTCCTGGGGTACCAATGAACAGTTCACAGTTTCCTCAAAATGGATTCACAATTCAAAACTACTGGCTAAATTATTTCTGCAAGTAATGATTGGTCTGTAATTCACATGAACAAGCAATTGGCATTAAAAGTCTGAGTTGTTTGGGTTGGCCACTTCTCCCATAGGGTATTTCTCCCCTTGTGCTGAAAGACCGTGTCTCCTAGAGTTAGATTCCCCTTGCAGTCCTCAGTGTTTACATCCTACACACTTGGATTTCCACAAATATTCTAGTGAAAATTCCAGTTAAAATTCACTTCTTGGGAAAAAGAAAAAAAGCCTCATTCTCTTGAAAATAAAGTGTATTTGGGCTGTATAGCACTCCAGCTTTAGCCATTAAGCACTGTATAATCTACGTCTATGCGCTATGTGCCAATCTGCCCAGACTCCTGCAATGAGCAGAGTTTTTGAATGCACTGAAGAGTTATTAGTGTGCTTTTTTTATACAATTACAGTGCAGCTGTATACGTCTGTTCCTCTGAGCCAAGCATTTTATGTGCTAGAGGTTGGCATGTGTTGGAATGATACAAGTAAAAAAAATAAATACAGGAGAGTAATGTAGTTGGAAGCTGCAAATCTTGATGTTAAGGTGGGTCTCTCAAGCTAGGTGAGACTGTGGTGTTTTAGAGGGAAAAAACTGTATTAAGTGAGAAAAGAGGAAGCAGAATTAGAAAGATAATTAATGCTTTGCCTAAAGTGCAAAATAAGAACTTCATAATGAAGCATCGGCTCAGGACAGCTGCCATGCAGCCAAGGCAGAGCTTGAATCCTTTTGCAAACTCAGTTTTATGTCCAATCTGTCTCTTGAAGTGTACAGAAGAGAGAAGGGAAATTGCAGTGGTTAGATAAAGTAAGAGAAGAAAAATGGTGTAAAATCACAACTTAGCACAGACAAAAAAATATGTCTTTGTCTATGTGTATCCTCAGGATTACTTTTGTCCCTCTGTAATATTTCTATGGGGTTGGGAAAGAAGCTTTAAGGCTTTAATCTTTCCATCAGTTACCAACAAGTCCAGTGAGCGGTTGCTGCCTACAAGATCCTTTAGCTCAATTCATCCACGTCACTGACCCTGCTATGCCATTTTTATGCATAGCAAAGGTTTGCTTTTGGGGTGGTGCTGTCTGACAGTGCTGTTTGGAAAGGAGCTTGCAGAACCCATCCATAGACAGCATCTCTCTGGGGCATGCTTTTTACTGCAGGGCTCTTTGCCAGCTTCTCTTGTTGCAAACTGTAGATGAACACATTTCTTTCTCCCTGCACACAGTTCCATTCCTTTCACTAAATTTGAATGGACAAACAGGTATTTTAAAATATTTTTTCTCCAGAAAAAGGATTTTCTTTCTCTTCAGCCTTAGTAGGCGGGGAGGGGACATAAAACCTATTGTGGCATATGTATGTTCATATATAGTATGTATGCATGCATGTGTATGTATGTAGAAAAAAGAGAAGTTCATTGTTTTTCAGCATTCGTAAAACTCAGTTTCCACATATGCATTTTAAAATGCTTTACAAAGCTCTACATAAAAAGATTGAACTCAGTTGCCGAAGCCTCTGAAATGCAATGATGGGCTCAGTGTAAGAATGTGAACTGGAAGGTACAAGGTTATGACAGGAAGGTTGGTTACTTGTGGAAGAGTGCTCTCCTTGCACAAGAAAAGAAGAGTGAATTATTGTCTTCCTTTTTTTAAAACATTTTTGGTAGCAAAATAGATTTAGTCACAAAAATCCTACAAACATATATAAGGGTCGTGGTGTGGGGAAGAGATTTTTTTTTTAAATTTCATTTGGGAATAGCTGAACTCGAAGGCACTCTATCTGCCTCCCTGTCTGATGGCCCGTATTCTTCACAGCACTCCTGAGGCTGCGCTCTCACTGCATATAATTCCTCCCTGGTCCAGTCCTGTGTGCAGCATGTGGACTGCGCTCTGAGGGGAGGGGGATCTGACTTGGCTGGCAGTCAGAGCAGCAGGAGCAATTGCAGATGCTGCTATTTACACTATTTTCACATTCTGAAGAACAAAGAGCAGGAGGCTGCCAACAAATCTTAGAGGCTAAGCCTTTGCCCTGCATACGAGGCGCAGCCAATGAATGCCTGAAGAAACATGCAGTGCACCACTTTGTGAGATATTGCATCTCTGTTTTGGTGGAAATGCAGTCAAGATCACTCACCGAGAGAAAGCACAAACGGGAAAAAGGAGCTTCATTGCTCAGGAGTGTCAGCCTTCATAATCTAGGGGTGCAAGACTGAATGAAATATTTCTGTCTCAGGTGAATGAGCCATTCCAGGTTGAGGGGATGGCTAACCCTTAAAATTCATAGCTGTGGTAGTAACTAGGATAGATGTATATCCCTCTTTCTTCAATCTCAGCCAGGCATGAGCCCAAACACTGTTATTTGTATGAGGATACATTATGACTGTGAAAAACCATTCTAGAAATCAGGGGTTCATTGCTGTCTCTGGATGGATTTTGCCCATGTCCATGGGATTCCTGCAGGACAAGTTCACCAGACTGAAGTTGTAATAGGATAAGAGATTTAAGCTCTCATTCTGCCTTTGAAATTCAATGATACTTCAGTTTTCTCTGAAAATGGGTCCTCTAAAAAGCACAGGCTTGGTCTCATTGTGTTCCTCACTTTTGTTTTGCCTGGTGATATCTATTTGCCTTTCTTGTTCCTTCATGGGGCAAACTGGGAAATGTGTTTGCAGGACAAGAGTGGGACTCTTATCTCAATCAGACCCTCTAGATGTAAGACATATTCCTAATTGCAACTATTGTTTCTAGATATGATGGAGATCAGTGTATCTCTAATACCTACAAGCTGACATCTTTCATCATGTGCTAGAAGAGCCAGAGGATAGCTGGAATTTGAAGTACTTTTTAATTTCTATTATTCATAGTCATCCAAAGATATTGTTGGGCAGAGACAGACCTCCTTAACCTCTTTAAACTGGAACTGGAATTCAGGGGAGTTCGGGTAATGGGCTTTAGGTTTGTTTCAGTTTAACATTAGATGACCTTTGCAAAAAAACCAAAAAAACAAACCAAAACAAAAAACCAACAGTGAGATATGAAGGCAGCTAGGGATTTGGCATCCTCCTGCAAAGGGGAGAATGCACAGTCTTGGAATAATTTCAGACCTAGCTGTAATAATTTTTCACCTACCAGTCTTCCCCCATGTTTCTGCTGGGGGATCTATTCAAAAAACTGAAACTGGCATTTAAAAAAATATATAGAACAGCTTTGTGGAACTGGCAGATTGGAAGATCTCCCATATTCAGGTCTTCTGTGCATTATCTGGGGGAAATTAACAGCAGCAGAAAATAGTTTCAGAGTCAGATCTTCCTGGCTCTTGAAGAATTCACTGCAATGTGAAAGAAAACCAGTTTCAGTAGAATGGCATATCTGAGACGGGACACAGGCATGATGGAGTTTTAAACTCTGGAGGTACACAAATATGCATTTCAGAGGCACCTAATTCAGATGAGTAAACAGACAGAGCATGTCTTCACCATTAGAGTACCTGCCTGACACTAGCGCAAACTTCACTAGCAAGCACTTTCCCTGGGAACAGCCACAGGCTAATCCTGGATTTGTGTGCCCACAAGGAGCGAATATTGGCTATGCCTCTAGGGGACCCCTTTGGGTTTACTTTAATAAAAGGAAGAAATCTCAAGATTTGATGCAAAGAGCATATCCCAAGTGGGCAGAAACATAGGCCTTTGGGCCTCGCACCTTGTGTAGTCTGTTCACTCTGTGCAAAATGAGTGTAAAGTACCAGCAGTGCCAAGTGCTGCCATTTTACACCAGCTTTTTACAGGTGTTGCTGACAAGGTGCAAGGTGCAAGATGACAGAGAATAGAGGCCCTTTTGCTGCTACTCAGACTCTATTCCGATTTGACTAGTTTGGGGACAATTATTTTCCAGAAGAAAAAGAAAAAGAGAGAGAGAGACTGGAAAAAAGGAACGAAACATTGCAAGGAAATTACAACAAGAATAGTTTATATTCATTTAGCCTATGTATCTGAGAACCTTGGCATACTTTTAAAATATGGATTAATTAAAGCTAAATAATACCTGAGAAGCAGGTATTATCACAGACACTAAAAAGGAAAGAGAAATACCTTGCGGGAAGGCTAGGTCTTGCAGCTCTGATGACCTGTCATCTAGAGCAGATGACAAATAAAACATTCTGGTCACCAGTTTGACGAAAATCTGGGGTGAGCCTAAGCAAGGCTCTTATTCCATAAACCTTGGATGAATGGGGAGTGATCCTAGCCTTGCACACACAGGCAAGCTCCCACACTAATACACGCACACTCATTCCCTGGGGACAGCCTCAGGTGGGGGGGAGGTACTAGAGATTTTTGTTTCCAGATGGCCACAAAGCAGTTTTATATGCAATCAGGCAGATACCCTGGTTGTTCTTGGCTATAAAGTCCTTCTAGAAGGAGCGGAAAAATAAATCAGGCAGGAGAGTGAAAAGGGAAAATTCAGAAGAACTTTATTTCATGAGCTATCTCTGTCCCAAGGACAGATTTCCTCTCCCAGAGCCCACCAGTCTGCTAGGAAATGGGCTGTGCACATTGCACCTCCAGTTGCAAAATGTTAATAATGCTTGTTTTCCCCAAACACCTGAGAGAACCCAAGGCACACAGCAGTGATAAGGCCATCCTTATGCATCCACCCCAGTAACAAGGTGGAAAAATGGTACCCTGAGAATTAAAGGGCAGGCTGTGAGTAGGGGAAGGAGGGGGTGAATGGTGTGTATAAATAAAGGTACAGCAAACATCTCCTATTTTGACAGTGCCGTGACAGTACGTATACTCTCATCTGTACACAGGTGCCTGTCGGAGCAGCTACTGTAACCATGTTGTAAAATATTCAATGACTCACTGTGAATAACTGTCTCATTTAGAAGAATAATCTGGTGACAAGACCAACATTGTTAAGTTGTGTCAACTTGTTAGGAAAGACATAAAACAAAAATACCACTAACATCCGAGGGCTGGAGGCAATGTCAATAATTTTTTGGAAGTGAGCGGCTGGGGGAAAGTGAGGCTGGGCTCCAGCAGCTTAGCACAGGCTCAGTTTGCAGAGAGGAATGCAGTAAATGAGACCAACCATTTGCAAATCAGCTCCATGCTGATTTACTGGCTCGAACCCGCAATGGTGGAGATAGCCCAGCCTCAAAGATGAGCAGATATCTGTCCTTAAGTGAGAGACTGTGGGGACCCGGCCCTGCCATTTCTCCCTTCTCCCCTACAACAGTATTATATCTGCTAAAGCAAAAAGCAGTCTATCAGCAGTCAGCTTCTTGTCTCATTCACCACTCTCCTGAGGCTGGGATACCCACTTCCAATTTCAGCTGCTTAGTGAAATCTGTGGCGCCACATGAGACGACAGAAAGGAGCACAGTGCAGATATCTTCCAGCCTTTCAAACATTGTGAAGGCTGGATGCCTGCAGAAGGTACATCATGATGGCAGAACAGAGACTTTTGGACTGGGAAAGGGCTTCCAGAGCAACATGTAACACGTTGCAATGCAACATAATGTAACTAGTATAAAATAATATATGCAATAAACAGAATTAATCTAATATAACATAGTGTGACTCTTACTCCCTTCCCATTGAGAAATAAGGATGTCTATGTGACAGGGTGCTTAGGAGACTACCAGGCCAGACGGAAGGTGAGGCAGAAAGCCTCAGTCCAACTGGCTGCTCTAGCACCTGATTTGACTGCACTAATTATTGTGGGTGGTTCAGGCTTTGCCCCTGACAGCACCAGGACACAACTCTGCAATCTGCTGCTGCCTGCTGCTAGCTCATATCTTTCTGTGTGGTTCATGCATGGGCTTTTGGCACACTGGCCAGCTCACACACCTCAGTAGCATCTTATGATTAACAAGCAGAAGCACAAAGGCTCCTGGCATGCTGGCCAGCTTGTACGGCCCGCTAGCCTTTGCTCTCCTGTGGCATTGTGCAAAAGCTGCTGAGAGACACAAGCTGGCTGCCAGGTGAGACAAGCAGCAGAGCAAAAATGCCACTGACCATAGGAAAAACAGGAGGGAATTGATTCTCTGTGATAGCTGTTAAATACCAGAGCCAGAGCTAAACATTAAGAGAACATGCTGTAGGTGATGAGAATCTCAGAATAAGTAGGAATCTGTGGAGGTCACCTGTTCCACCTCCCTGTTCAAAATAGCTCCAACTTCAAAGTTAGGTCAGGTTGCCACTGCCTTCTGTGATTGAGTTCTAAATTTCTTTGAGGATGAAGACTTCACAGCCCTGGGGAAATCTGAGGCAATGCCTATTCATTCTCTTCATGAAGAAGTTTTGGCTTTGTATCCTATTGGAATTTCCATTGTTTCAATTTGAGTCTATTGCCTATAGTCCTTTTATCATCTCCTTTATAAACTTTCAGTAGATAGTTGGAGCCACTGAATAGATACACTCCCAAGCAAATGCCATTCTTGCAACCTCTCCTAATATCACCTGACCAGTGTAATAGTTCTCTGCCAGACTTGCTCTGCATTGCCTGTGTCTTTTTGGAAAGATGGAGCCCCAAAACTGAACACTACTCAGATGTGGTCTAATAAGGGTTATGCTTCCTTTGACCTGCGAGCTACGCTCTTTCCATGCAACTTGCCTTTGTTGCTGCTGATTCATAATAAACTTGCCCAGGATTTCCCAGATCCCTTTTTTAGAGTTGCTTCCTGGCCAGTCTTCCCCTTGCCTGCGCTGCTGCACGATGGTTATATCTCAGATGCAAGACTTTGCATTTGCCTTCGTTTATCTTCTTGAGGTTTATTCAACCCATTTCTGCAGCCTGTTGTTGTCCTTTCATCTGCTAGCTCTGCTCCCAGCGTACTGTCAGACTAGACCTTAATAAAGGTGCATCCCATTCCACCATTCAGGTTGTCACTGAAGAAACCAAGCAGTACAGGCCCCACTACCAGTTCCTAAAGAATGACGCCAGTAACCATCCACCAATGGGTCTTCAAAGTACCGACCATTACTTTTTAAGTCTAGCAGTACAGACAGGTTTTATCAACCTTGTAATCTTCCTTACAGTCTATCTTTCCTATTTGTCTACAGTGATCCTACAAAGACAGTGCTAAGGAATATGCTACAGCTGGGGTAGATGACATACACTGCTCTCCTCTCATCCCCGTCCCTTGTGCCCTACATCATTCAGCAGTGGACCCACATTTTCCGTCTTTCTATTGATCAGTTGATTGACTGTTGGCCGTTGTACTAAGAGTCCCACTGGGGAAATGCAGACCTATGTCACTGCTCTCACCAAGAAGACTAGCACCATCCTGGCTGTTCCATTCTGCTGAAAAAGAGCAGGAGGACAGAGACACCGTCTCTGTATGAGGAGCAGTATGAGGATAGCGGACCCTCCCCCCCCCCCCCCCCCCCAAGGTGTGCCAAGTGGGAAAGGTAAGAGCTTCTACTGCATATGACCAGTAGATTACAGCAGGCACATCCATGCTGGGAACGCAGACAGAAATCCATGCTAACCTTAGAGGACAATAAATGCCTTCTGGGAAAAGAACCAGCAATCAGGCCATTGATCTAGCTGAGACTTAAACAGCCATAATTCAGCAAACTATTAAGACACCTATCTAGTTGTCCACTTAATAGAACTACCCTGGAAAATACCCATTCACTGAAGTTGAATAAGAATGAGTGCATTATAACTTACATTACTGCCAGTCGACAGATGGAGCAAGCTAAGATGAAACCCGGACCATTATAATATAGTGATCTTTTTGCAATTTTTTTCTATCTGAAACCACACATAACTTTTGAAGATGTAAATTTGTAAAACGTCATGCTTTATGTATTACATTTTTGGCATCTACTTTAGTTTTTAAGAATGGATGTTGTCTAATTATGCAGTGCAGCTTTGGATGAGAAAATATACTAAGTGTGCATTAAACAGACAACCTTAAATAATGGCACTTGTGCTAAGAAGTGTATTTTCTGGCAAGCAACTAATTTATAATCGTCATAGATATATGCATTAGTGTATGAAATGCTTGTCTTTATTTATTGATTTGAAGGGGCAGTATTATATTTTTGAATA
>CM060561.1:58511943-58554443 GCA_030625065.1 Alectoris magna
ACACAAGCATTGATGCATTCTCACTCACTAGGAAATATGAGAATGAGGTAATTATATTTGACTGAGACTCAGACGTTTTCATTCCCAGGGGCATCTCTAGGACCCTTTTTTGGAGGGATACATATAATCGTCTCCCTTCCTTGTACTGAGTACTCCATTTATTCCACTTCTTCTGCTCATTTAGTCAGAATTGAATAAAATTAGTCCTTTCTTATCCAGGCTACAACTATTCTCTGTCTAGCACTTATATACATACCACAAACATACGCACACACGCACACACGTGAAAATTCCTGCCCCCCTCACTTGTGTCTGTGGGATTATGAGACCACATTGTTTCTGGTCAAAACAAGGAGGCTGTGTTTTCAAATCCCTGAAGATCTTGCCCTATTCACTAAACATAACGAACAATTCAAACACTTGTATAAGAAGGCTAAGGAATTATATAATTAGTTGCTCCATAATGCAACTTTTTCAACATACCCAAGTACCCAAACTCACCATAAACATCACTGCAGCCACTGCTGAGGACAAGATACTGTATGACATTCATATGGTTGATGATATCTCTTTCAAATAGCTCGTCTAAAATTTGCCGAATGATCTCTTCCCTGTAAAAAACGAACAGCCACCATCTCATTAGTCAGTGCTGAAATCCTTTACCCACAGTACTAGATGCCACCAATATGTCACCAGAGGCAGAGGATGTTATAGTCTTAAAACGAACAGTTCATTCTAAGTACTGATAGAAGGAAAATGAATGTACCTTGCTATGCTTTCCTTTATTTCTGTGAGTTTCTGTCCTAACCAGACACAGCTGCACTTTAATAATCTTTGAAGTATACTGGGAAAAGCTTTTCTACATGAGAGTGTGTGTACCTAATTGTGAGTGTGTGTGCGTGCGAGTGTGTGTGTGAGAGAGAGAGAGGGTGAGAAGAGGCTTCAGGCTCTAGTGCTTCCTTCCAGGTGTCTTCGTCTGCATGATTTCATCTGTGAACCATAATCAACTTCCTTAATGAAATACGTAATTAACATATTATAATTGTGGTAAAGATGATTTTGACAGAAATCATTTTCCATATCTAATACTATGCTAATTTAATCTGTTCCTCACTCCCCGACATGACCTTTAGTGATTAAGTTTCATGGCAGATTTTTTTTTTCTTTTTTTTTTTTTTTCTTTTGTGTGTGTGTGTGTGTGTATGTGATGGATTGATTTATCCACAGACGTTGATACCACTCTGACTCCATGGCTGTCATTTTTCTCTATGCTTCTGATACAAAAGAAGAACACAGTGATGAGTGGACATATGGAAGAAAGAAGTGAGGACCTGCTCTGGGGTTTTGTTACGTGTGGGTTCCTGCAAGTTGGTGATGGGAAGCTTCAAGGCAGGAGGTGTTTAGATTGCCTACTGACACAACAAACTTCTCCCTCCAGTAAAAATGTCAAAAAGTACATCTCAGCTTAGGAAAAGATTTGGCTTGGTAGGTGAAAGAGAATGAAGATACAGTGCGTATATATAACTAGAATGTTTTTAGTTATTTAAATGTTGACTCTTTCCATTTCCAGGTACTTTGAGGCATAATCCTCAGAATCATTTTAAAATGAAAGGCATGTCAGTGGCACTGTAGAGAGGGTTTTGGTAACACATTGCTTCCTCCTCAAGGAGGCAGTTTCTTAGCTGGATCCTGAAAGTTGCAACTGAGTGGGTGCCGAAGGAGTAAGCAAGTTTATCAGGCCAAGGTAGAAAGCTGATTCTAGACAGAATAGACAGAGACTCCCAATTTCCTTCACTACCAAGATGATTTATTTCTGATGACAACTTGCAGAAAATAAAGAGGACTTCAGTTAGTTGTGGGTATCCTCAAACTCTTTTTTCTCTTGAACGGAAATAAGGGCTTTTCAGTGAAATACCTAAATCCCCGCGAGAAATTTGGGATCCTTTTTTTGAGATATGGAGGATATTTATTTTTTAAGGGAAAAAAGTGGTCTGGATAATAATAAAGATTGTAAAGATTGAATATTTTTTGTTGCTGCAGCATTGTTCCCAAGAATCCATGGCCCACCTATTTGGACAAACCTACTTTGTAGCTATCACATGCATTTTTCTGCTGTGATTGAATGGATCCTGTTATAGAGAGGTCTGAATCATCTTTATTTTTTTTTTTTTTATTTTCAAGTGTTATACTGTCTTCAGAAATCAGTAGATTATAGTCATGCTAATCTCCCTTCCATTTCTATTTATTCACATCATAGATAAGTTTTTTTATTCTTTGCTGATAAGTCTCTCTGAACGAACTCCATCCATGGTGCAGGGTTCCCCTGGTAATGTTTAGAGATCAGCACACTACACTACACAAAGATGTACTTTTGCCCCTGTACATTGGAGGTATAATGCCTCCAGAAAGGGTGACTAAAATCACATTAATGTTTTTTACTGTGATAGCATAGTATACCACATATGTCCACCATACATTTGTCCACCATCATCCATGTATATAACTTTTGGCCTTACCACTGCTCACTTTTCAAACTATTCTTCAGCTTGTATATCTGTGTTATTCTTTAGGCTATCTGTCATACTCCATTTTGCCTTACACGCAAGGACATATAATGTCCTTTCAAATTGATGTCATCTGCCTAATCCTGAAGGTTTTGTAGTTTTGTTGTTGCCATTGTTCTTTGTTGTTGTTGTTGTTTTTCTAACACAATCCTCATGTCTAACAGTTGTCCAGCTACATTACAAATTATGGCATGATTTGTGCATGATCAGTATTCTGCAACCTAATTAGTACTTTTCAATTATATGGAATGAAAAAGAAATTGAACAGTTGATGAATATGATGATGTTTATCTTAATGCATTATTTGAGCAATAGATTGCTAGTGAAGTCTTGGAAAAGATCCTTTCAAATAAATTTTGTTATATAAATATATGCATGAAATTTTTAGTAGAGTTTGGATTATTTAACATTCAGAAGAATGAAGTGTACATGAAAGAGTGACAAGATAATCAAGGACTTCTGCACTTGGCAAGACAGGCTAGGACTGTTCAACCCATAAAAGAGATCATAGAATCATGGAATCATAGACAATATATATCCCAAAATATCATGGGTGGCATGTGAAAGGTGCTCAGAAAATAATTTGCTGTCTGGTGTATGGATATGGTAAATAAACTCATAAGCACAAGTCATTGTAGTTGCTGATGATGCTCAGATAGGTTCCCAAATTGAAATATCAGGATTATTAGGTATGAAATCACAGCACCTGGGTAAGATGGACAGAGTTCAGAAAAGCAGGGTGGAAAACTAGTGGAGGTATTAATATGTCTTCCTCTTCTTATATTTTTGTCCATCAATGGGTGATTAAACTGTTCTTCTACTTCATAATTTTATTCCAGTTCTTGTATTCTCATTACAGTGAAGAAAGTTTGGAAAAAAATGGCCCTAATATCATACTGACTACAACAAGAAGTGAAAAACGTGCAGGAGTTACCTAGCTCCTTTGTAATCAGTAGGTTGGGGAATGTCATGATTTTTAATTCTTAAGTACACAGAGTTATCAATGCACAATTTTTTTTTTAATGAAGACCGTGTAGAAAAACAGCTCTCACTTCTTATGCTACATCTGGATTGTGGCCCTTAAAATTTTCATGTGACCTGAGGCTGAGGTTTGCGAGGTGAAGGTTTAGTCCTTCATTACTGCAGCATCCCATCTCCACTCAACTGGCAGAGCACAACTATGGCAACAGTTTGACAGTATGGCAGATGAGGTATGAGTTACATTGGCAGATTTGCTTAGAGAAGCTTGTACCTCAGCTACCTGTATGATACTCCCCATTGTAATTAGTGCATTTAAGTCTCTGTCTTTCATTAGCAGAGAAATCATATTTACACTTAAGGAAGGATAACACATTTCCATTAACCTAGACTAAAATTGCAATATTAAGCTAAACATAAATATATCCCTTGCAATAGTTTACTACTGAGAAATGACGTATGATCTTTGTTTACTTTTGTCTGTTCAATCTTAACACATCAAGGAAACTGAGAATTAGTCTTGACCCCAGTCCTCAACTGGTGCACAGTAATATTTATTTTCACTCTGTTTTACATAAGTAGATGACCAAACGCAGGCTAACAGGACAAAACCCAAATCTAATTTTACAGACTAAATTTAAAAGTATATAAAAAAAGGAAAATCTATTTGAAATAACTGTTGATGTGATACAGCTCTGTGAACCTATAGGCTCTTTGTTCTCTCTCTTTAAAAATAAAATTGATATGTTTTAATTAACTTAGCACCATTTCATGCTTCAATATAAATTTGTAAATCTGGTTAAACTCATCTCTGCTGAAAGCTGAACGTAGGCATATACCACAACAGAAGCAGTGTCTTTTCTATTCCCAACTAGCTACAGTTTTTGCTGGTGTACCTACGTTACTCACTGCTTTATATATATATGCTGAACAATACTAGGTGAAGCTATTTTCTTTAATTCCAAAATAACGTTTTTTACAGGGAAGAAAAATTGTTCTTGTTGGAGACTACAGTTAGGTAGGTCTGTAAGGCAGTGAAGAGAGAATCTACTGGTAGCTTGTGAATATATATATCTTGTATCATTTCCAGCTCTTGTTTCCCTAGGGAAGTTTCTGTATGTGTTTTCCCCCTTTGTGTACTAGCACTTCTTCCCACAGTGCAATTTTCAACGTACTTATATATTGTTCTGAATGTCTTTGGATCACTTGGTGGGTCCCCAGATGTTCACATGGGTTGAGAAAGTCGTAGACACTTCAGTTGAGATTCTTCATAGACTCTAGATCTGCAAGGCAGTTTGTACATTTGGCATCCCATGGTGTCCATTCAATAACTCAACTCTAGCCAAGAAAATTAAATCTAAAATCAGTAAGATGGAACTGTATTATATATATGAGCAATGCATCAAGACTTTTCTGCCTTGAAAAGGCACTGTGGTGAGTCACTGGAGTTACATGGTGTCTCTAAGTAGCCTTTACAAGACAACTAAGCAGATTCTGAGGGAGCCATGGTTGTTTTAAAGTGAGTTTGAAAAGAAAATACAATAGTTGGAGTTATGGATCAGCTTTTAAAAGGTTAGGAATCTAACACCTTTAAAAATCTGGCCCTGTATATCCGAGCCTCTTCTGCATTTGCTAGAGGGAGAAGGAAGGAAGTGAGGGGATAGTTAAAAGATGTCAGCACAGGAAAGTTGCCAAGGTGGTCTCGATTTTTAATGAGCTTTTTCAAACCTCTTTCACCCCAGGGATTCTTCTTTTCTTTTCTTTTCTTTTCTTTTCTTTTCTTTTCTTTTCTTTTCTTTTCTTTTCTTTTCTTTTCTTTTCTTTTCTTTTCTTTTCTTTTCTTTTCTTTTCTTTTCTTTTCTTTTCTTTTCTTCTCTTCTCTTCTCTTCTCTTCTCTTCTCTTCTCTTTTCTTTTCTTTCTCTCCTCTCCTCTCCTCTCCTCTCCTCTCCTCTCCTCTCCTCTCCTCTCCTCTCCTCTCCTCTCCTCTCCTCTCCTCTCCTCTCCTCTCCTCTCCTCTCCTCTCCTCTCCTCTCCTCTCCTCTCCTCTCCTCTCCTCTCCTCTCCTCTCCTTTCCTTTTCACTATATTGCACTGCTCTGTCTCTTGCTATCATCGACTCATGTAACATAACTCGCTATAGAACAACATAATGTTAAGCACTGAAATATTAAACAAATAGAGCAACATTTCTTTGTCTCCCCAGGAATAACACAGTTCAGAGGCAGGTAGAAGCTGCTAATCTGGGAGTAAATGGATTTCCCCTTGATGAAGTAATGCAAAATAGGTTCTTATGATGTTAGGTTGTTCATTAAAACTGATCTGCCAATTAGAATGGAGGATTGACTACAGTTCCTTTCAGAGCTTTACAGGGAGGATAAACACAGTTTGTGTTGTAACACTCCGTATTCAAATTCTTCAGCCTACCCAGAGGCATGAATTCTGTAGCCATTATGTAAGTCTGGCTGTAGGGTAGCATTTAAATATCAGTTCCATATGACTAGAGATGTGTCAATGACTCTAAAGATAGAGATGTGACAAGAAGCAGTTGGCTGAGTCAGCTAACTGTAATATCTGCTGACTCTTACAGCTGCATATAGTCAACGAGCCACTTCCATTCAACACTTCAATTTTGTTGGTGTACTGATAAATTGATAACACATATGGTACTGCATCTAATTTGGAGATGAAGTGTATTCATTTTCATTCTAGCTCAAACCCAGCGCAGTGTAACAGTGTTGTGCTTAGGCAAAACAGACCAGTTACACCAAGGAACAAATACTTATTTTCAGTACTCGTCTCAATTTGTTGTGTGATTTTCCTACTGGCAGCTGCATCACCACTAACAACCTCATTTAAATTACAAATTTTCAAATAAAACCAAGTTTAAGTGAGAATTAAACTAGGCACACAGTATGTATACCTGGGGTACTTATATATAGTTTAAAAGGGTGCTACCAGGGGGGAAATATCTCTTCCCAAATTCTGATTTGAATTTACTGTACCTTTAATTATTAAGGTCAGAATATTTTGAAAAGGTCAATCTATTTTTCCATAGCAATGCAGACATCTTGGATATAGCCCAGATTCAGTGCTGTCTTGGATTAGATTTTCTTCCTGATTTTTGTTCAGCATTTCATTGTGGCTGTTCACAGCGTCGAACAACAAAGTGCAAACAAAGGAAAGGATTTCTAGAACTGCTTGAAAATCAATATGCTATACCTGTTCTTTGTGTCCAAATACACTGCTTGTGAGAGCAACAAGGCTATGTTGAGGTGGGCTAGGAACCAAATCAAAGCAAGAATCCAGTTTCTTACTTGTGGGGTGAGGAGTCTTGGATTTCGCCATACCTACACTGCTACACTTGTACAGGTCCTCAGAGCTTTGCATGGAAAGAGAAGATTTTGCAGAAAGGCAAATGTTCTTACTTCAGAGTGTTTGAGTAGCAAAATATTCACTGCAACCAGTTAGCTCTAACAATGGTGGAAGTTTGGGCATTTCGTGAAAAAATATTACATAATTCCATTTATTTCCCTAAAAAGCTGCTTTCTCACTGCAGTTCAAGGCACTTCTCAATCCAAAGAAAATATATTTCCATTGTCACTGCTGCTTTGCAACTTTCCACCCTTTTCTGACCGATTAACAATTTTAGCTAGTGTCATTCAATGCAATCATAAACAGTTCTATCAACATAATTTTAAACCCAGCTGCAAAGCACAGACAGATGGGATTTATCATTATGTTAGAAGGCCCAGGTTACACATTAATGAAACTATGATGCTTAGTAGACAGGAGTTAAAATTGAATCTTTCCAGCCTGCATAAACCACAGAGTCATGTTTTGGTTTGTGTATGATAACTTCTCCAAATTTACAGTGAAGAAGAGCACCAGAAAGCAACTTTTTGCACACTAAGCATCTGTGCAATTAATAATTAATTCTACCTTTATTAGGGATGCTCATGGGAAAGATTTGTAAGCAAAGACACTACGTTAGTCCCAAACAAATGAGAGAGAAATCCTAAGCAGGTTTCAAATAAAATGAAAGAATCCTTACCCTCCACCACCTCAAAAATAGAGCCTACATATCTGCATATTAAAGTTTGCCAGAGAACAGAATAACCCCTCCCTTTCCCAGCTGATCAAATGCTGACCAGTATTCACTGAAGATCAAGTGGTTTGGTATCACATACGTATGGAGGGATGATTTCCATAGTTGGAGGCTTAGCAGAGAGAAGACCAGCATTTTACCTTGCAAAATGCTGCAGCCCAAGATGGTCAAAATGTTTTCCCAGTAAGATATTTTTCCATCTGAGAAAATTCACTTCATCAGCAGCCTTTTCCTTACTGAAGGAAAATGACAGAAGATAATTTAAAAAGCTCAGACTAAAGTGCTTCACTGACAGTATGCTTTTCCATTTGAGAAAGTAAAATGGTTGCAGGAAATCCTTACCTTTTTGGACACTCAGTATCTGTTAACCTGACCACATAAGCAGGGATATGTGACTCCTCTCCTGTTCAGTAACCAACCAGGGACTTATGCGGACTGAAGTCTCCTGCGCAGGCAAGAACCTCATGAACCTCCTGCTGGAAGTTTCCACTGCCTCACTGCTGAATAAATTGTTAGACGCTGCAGTAGGCCCTTTTCCAGCCCTTTTTAAAATGTGACACAATCTCCTTGTAGTCCCTAAATTACAAATACATCCTTTATTTTCCTGTTTAATTGTGTATTAAGGCTGAGACTTACACAGATACTTGTTTAGCATGGAATAGTTTACACGTGTAGACTACCTTAAGTATATATTTTTTAGTTCTTTCCTTCTTAAAAATATAATCAAATAATAATAATAGAGTCTTTTCTTTCATCGTGTTGGAAAGTTTACGTATTCTTATCCCCTCCTCCACAAGTCCTTCAGGGATTATTTAATTATGGTCTTGTAGAAAGCTCTGCTGTATGGGATTTGGGTTTATGGGAAGTTCAGTTTTGCCTTTTCTTTTCTTTTATTTCTGCTGAGGGTCTCTTATGCAACATTTGACTGTTTTATTTTTATGATTTAAAGCAATAAATTGTGTTTTAGAGAAAGAAAGGAGACAAGGTCTTTTTTGAATTCGCCTTTGTATTTCCTAGAGTACTGAATGCAAGCAATAATTTCTAGCAGTAATTTATATATATATTTTTGAGGGGGTGGAGGAAGGAAATTACTACCTACTTTTTATATACATATATATATTTTTAACAAAGCAAAAGGGATTTATATGGACACAATTGTTTAGAAAGTCCCAGAAGAATAATTCTGAGATGATGTGAAGTCATACACATATGCAAGTCTTTCAAAAAGTCCACATGGCCTACAGTCTTCAGATTCTAAACAGCTTCTGACTGTTATACACATAAAAAAAATGTTTAGAAAAAT
Source organism: Alectoris magna (assembly GCA_030625065.1). Lineage (NCBI taxonomy): Eukaryota > Metazoa > Chordata > Aves > Galliformes > Phasianidae > Alectoris > Alectoris magna. The sequence goes on from CM060561.1 coordinate 58,520,894, forward strand.
GACATATTTTTATTACTTTTATCTGACAATCTAATTGAGTCCCAGACCATGCATATATCAAAAAGCCGTTATCAGCGGTAGCTTAATGTAAAGGGAGGGGCAGCCATCCCTCCCCATCTCCTTTGCTTAGCCCCAGGGCTTGGCTTCTTCATGTGAAAGGTGTCTGAAGACAGAGAGAAATCTTTACCGCACTGAATATAGTGAGAAAACAAATCTCTTCCCACCCACCACCACAACAAAAATATTCTCTGCTATTCAGCGAAACAATTCAGAATTATGAGTTGCCTTTGAAAAACACAGCCCATAAGGGTTTTGTCACATAAATCACACACTGTATGACCCTAAGACATTTTTCTATTATTTAATATTTAACAAAGGATTTGCACAGTGGTGACACCATGCCAATCCTAAACCCATTTAAATCTTCAACCAACGAGTTTTTAATCATGGGTTGAGTAGGTGAAACAGCCTCTGCTGAGCAACACTTATTTTTCACCAAATAGATGCAATTTAAATGCTTCTGTTCTCCATAAGAATTGTTGACCAGCTAATTATGGCGGTAGTAGGTAATTTACATATTGAGCACCACCAAATTATTACAAGCCAAAGAGATGACATTTTTTTCTACTTCTAGAACTAAAGCATAATTCATATTAACGGTTGAATGGGTGCAGATAAAATAAGAGCCAATCAGAGCCTCTGAACAGAAACTGAACAGAGCTAAAGGCAAACCTTCTCCCATGCAGACTAGTTGCTCTCATAGCAAAGAAGTTCATTTTTGGGTCACGTACTGCCCTTCAACAACTGGGTTAGTTAAGGTTAGTCAGTCTGTGGCCACTGACTGACAAAAGTCTCCTGATATAGCAGAAAGGAATATTTCTAGCACCATGTCATACACACCCAAACAAATTGGATAAATCCCGAACTCTCTGTGCTCTCCAAAAGCAGCTAAGGTCAAAAGTTTTCTTCTTGCTACAGGATACTCTGCTGCTGTACGTACATCACTTAGATGGCACTTAAGACAAGCTACAGAGGTGACTTGTGAATTCCTCTCATTTGACGTATATTAAATAGCACGCAGCATACAGACAGCTGATAGATCCTGAGGCCAATTCTGAAGTTTGGAGCCAGATTATTTTTAAACTAGAGGTACATTTGCATTGTATGGTTTTTTTTTTTTTTTGGTGGGTTTTTATTTTTATTTTTATTTTATTTTTAATTCATTACCAGTTCTGCAACACCAAGGAAAAGATCACTGCTGCATTTTGAAAACAAATTTTACATACTGATAAGGTGAATAAATAATTCAAGGTAAATAAAACAAAATGTTTTTAAAAGTCATAATATTTCATTTTCAGTGTTCTATTTCTTAAATAACAGGTAAAATGCATTTAAAAGAATTAGATGCGTTTCAAATACAATTTAAATTTCAAATAGCATGAAAGAGAAAATTTAACTGAAAAATAATTTCAAACTGGAAAAGTTTTGTTTATCAAAATTTTGACACCTAATTTATCATTTTTCTTTCTAGATTGTATCTTCTAGTGAAAAAAGAAAAAACTGATATCAAATTGCACAATATTCATAAATCAAACTTTTTTTTTTTTTTTTTTTTTTTTTTTTTACATCTTCCATGTAGTATTATTTTCAAAATCACAATCGTTTTATAAGGCCAACATCTTTCTTGATCTTCCTTCCCAAAAGGCACAGCAGCCCACAAGTAAGGTTGCTCTTGGAGAAGCTATAAATCATCTGGATTTAGCAGTTCAAAAAATCTTTTTAATCAAATTGCAAATGGCAGGATTTATTTCTATGTTTGTTTATTTGCTTGTTTTTAATTGGCACCAGTATAATGAGTAGTATTAGTTGTTTGGAACTGATCCTAGCTGGCTGACTGTATTCATACCAAGCAACACCTTAAACCTGAATTACTTTGGTATTTTCAGGGAGGTTTTGAGTTACCATAGAGGTGGAGTAATGAAGAAAAATCCTTAATAAACACTTTTCAAGAGTTTTTAAATAGCTGTTCAGCCCTGATGCAGCTGTTTTATGTTGATATTACATACTAAAACAATTAGAAAGCTGGATTAACTTGCTTCTCATAGATTCTTTGAAGGTTGAGCTGTCTAAAATGGCATAAACCCACTTAAAAAGATTTCTCACCTGCCCATCGACAGGGAAGTTAGGAAGACATAAATGTTAGTGCTTAAAACTAAATCCTGAAAATTATGCTTAAAATTGAATCAGTCTTGAATGATATCCTCACTTTGCAGTTTGGGATTATTAAATTATCTGTATATATTCTGTTTTTCATTTCTAGCAATGTTGCTACTTTTGGGTTATAAACTTAGCATGTCGGCCACCCAGATCTTAATCAAATCACTTTTAGTTTCACACAAGGTGAAATCTTGGTATCAGTGAAATCAAAAGCATCCCAGTTTAAGAATCAAGAAAAAGTAAACTCATATATACTAGATCTACCAGAAATGGTAAAGTAATCTTTTTAGACTGGAAAACTGGTCTATTGCACCTTGTGCTATTGAGTTTTCTTCCAGTGGCAACATTTATAATGAACTATATAATCTTTTTTTTTTTTTTTTTTTTCCTTTTTCTAATGTGTTTTTAATATGACTTTACTGTAATGTTTCAGAAAATACAATCTTGTGTCCGATTCTGACATTATTGGACAACTAGATTTTTCACTTCTGTGTATTTATGCCCATGTATATTTCAGCTATGAGCACAATGCATGTAAAGATAGATATTATTTCTAATTGTCAGTAGATAAATGCAAGCCAATGTCTGTGCCTTTCCTGATGATCTAAGTTCACACGGGGAGCACTAGTCCCTTGTGAATAAGGCTTCTGTAAAACTTCAGTCAATAAGTGTTTAATACAGATATTGACAAAGTTTTATAGGGTCTTGATTCATAAAGGACTAGCGCTAGCAGTATTGAGCACTATTCATGATTTGCATTCTAAATCACCTTGCAAATTGATGGCACTTATCCGAGAGGAAAGTTAAAAAGTTAAGTGTTGAGCATTCATTGCTTGGGAAGGTAACTGATTAAGTGTCAAACCAGCTAGAACTATAAAAGGGATTTATGCTACTCAGAACATCTTGTCTAATTGAAAAAAAATATTTATGCCAAGTGTAGGAATGGATGTGTTTATGCTTTGAATTTATTTTTCAATGATATGGTTCTTAGCATTCTGGCAGTATCTTGCTATGGAATTTTGGGATCCTGCAAGTGATGCCTTCAGACACCAAGAAATATATGTGGATAGTAAGTGTGCCTTCAATAAGTCATCTTCACTGTGTGACACTGTTTGGATATTTCACGTAATGACTGTGGAACATATTCAGATCAGGCACCATAGGTACCTTACTTAATCACATGCATAACCAAGAATTCTTTTACCAAGAGAATACAGTTGAGATTGCTGAGTATTTAGGGCTGCCAAATCACATTCCCCATCCTGTCAGTGGACAAGTTTCTTACAGTTGTCAGGATGTCTTACTTAAAGACCAGGTCTATCCTCAAAATACACATATATTCAGGAAGGAGGTATAAGACTTTCTGTAGTGATTGTGAATTGCAAAGTTTGTAGTCGCAATGCTGGTGTGTTGAAATTTTCCAAAGAACAGGCAGGACAAATCCAGCTGTCAAGTTTGTGGAAAGTAAGCCTGCTAGGAAGCATGACAACCGAGGTATATCAATAGAAGGAAATTTGCAACTATCTGGGATTAGATTTGGGAATACTTCTATGGAGCAGTTCTTCAGGTTTACTCTAAAGATAGTTTGTTCTTGTCTATAAGAACATTTTTCCCTCCACTGTGGCTTTTGCTGTATGGATATTTCTGATCCATGTGGCTTTATCTTAGTTTCTTCATTGCCTTCATATACGACATTAAAATTGTGAGAGACAAACCATTTATCTCAGACTTATGGAAAGAATCAAAAGAACAAAAATCACTTAGACTCTTCAACTCTTCATATTTTACTCATGGAAAATCTTCCTCCATGGTGGACAATACTATTACAAAAAGATAATGGGAGATAGCTGGACCAAAGGACATAAGAAAGCCAGTGCATTCAGGGTAAATCTTTAGTACAAATACATTTGAAAATAGTTATTGATCATCAAGAGATAACGATGTGAATGCTTGCATGTGTGCACGTGCATTAGCAAACTTCAACCCACATGCTGACAAGAGACTGCTCTGACAGCTGTTCATTCAGTTGGAGTGTGTTTTGTACGTGGTCATATAAGATATGAGCCTGCCAGTGTGATGGATGGTCTTTTTATTATTGTTTAGAAAAAAAAGAAGACTACACTATTTTTGGTATTCAACCGGTATTTCTCTCTGCAAACTTGTAAGAAAAGTATCAGAAATGCTCAGAGGACACAGAACCGTACTATTACACACCTGCAATTCAAAACATATATTGTAATAATGCAAAATGAATATAATGTGCTTAGAAGGAGCAGCAAGACTTGGGTCCTAGGCAATATTCTGCGCAACCACCTAACTACACAACATTTTAGTTAGCACTGTCAAACAAACTGAATGGGAAAGCAGCTTTGTCTGTATTCTTCTCAAGCCTTTGTTCTCTTTTTAGGTCCTTGGGCTAATAGTTCAGTCTGTGCGTTTCATCTTCTCTACCTGTACAGAGGTGTTAATAATCCTTACCTTTGTACAAATCCTTATCCTTTCTTCATCTCAGGTGGAGGAGCCAGAAGGACTTAAGGCTGAAGTAGCTCAGAATATTGGGGTCACTTTCAATATTGGGGTCAAACTGGGGGTTCTGCCATGGTTTTCACACTAAAGTAAATCTGAGCTTTGATAAAATCTAAAGTATTAAACAGGGTTGGCAAGCTATAATCAACTGTGTTAAGGACAAACTTACATCAACATGTTTACACTTACTCCTGTATAGTTTATATTAGTTCCTAAAGCTGACAAAGCTGACCTGCTTATAGTAGCAGATTTTGACAGCACAGTACAGTCATAATATCAAAACCATCCTATTCTTTCCCTAGGCTTATTTTCTTCATCAGTAAAACAATGCTTCTCTCCTCCTGCAATACCTTTTCTTCACAGTTTGAGGACAGACAGTGTTACGTGTTTGTATGCAACAAAATGTTTCAAAACTGGTTGGAGACTCCATGCATTAAGGCAATGCAGAAATGAAAGTACAGCTTAGCACATTTGATTTGTGGCGTTGGATTTCTAGTTATTCATATTACTAGTTAATCCTAGATGCTACAAATCTTTGCTCACTGAATTAGTCTTTAGATATTGAAACCAGTGAGACTTTTTGTTTGGCCAGAGTCAATTTACATGAATCAAAGTTTGTAGTATTGGCTTTTTAGTTTTATTTGCTCTCTCAAATATTTACTTTAGTATAGCAATATTTAAGCATTTCATTTCAAGATCCTAGATGGCTTGAATCAGCTGACAAGTATGTAGAAAGTTCATATATCTTAGATGCTACACTTCATCTAAACTGGTGTATCCTGGAGAGCTCTATTATTTCCAGATCCAAAAGCTTTCTTGTCCTGATCCCATGTAGGAACCAGAGTAGGGGATTCCCAGTATTCTGTCCTCTCTCTCCCCCCCCCCCTTGACCACTTCTCTTCACTGGAAAAAAAAGGGAACCACAAGATATAGTTATAAGACAACTCAGATCATTTGGTTAGCAAGGACAATTAGGAAAGGGGATCCTTCATCTTGCCACTGTCCACAGTCCCTTGAGAGCAACAGTTCTGCTCTTCAGGTGCCCAGAAGTCCCAGCCTTGCTCTCTCTTCTGAACATAATTACTGTTGAATATATAGGGATATTATTCTCTCTCCCATGCTGCATACAGCAACAAAGAGCATCACAAGCTGGTCCTCAGAAGCTGTGGAGCAATGTGATCTACTTCATAAACTTCAAGGCACTCCAGCTTGCGTTGCACTTTGTTCTCTACAGAGGTTTTTGGAGCCCTGCTTATTTAGACAATATTTGTATAGTGCTTAGAAAATCTAAAGCATTTGAGGTCTTAGCCAGCTTCTGTCATACTAAATAGGATATTCCCATTTACACTGCTAACGTCCGAGCTAACCTCTTAAATGTAGCTAAATATTATTAGTCATTATTCAGAAAAATGTAACTTTTGCCATACAGAAAATCTTTATATTTATGGCTTCGAGAACAGAATTACCTGATTTCATCAGTTATTATCCACTAGCATATTCTTCACTTCCTATCTAGTGTTACTGGTTTATTATACTGACCTAATTTCCACTGTCACTGCAATTTAACTTCCATATTTATATTTCACAGATATTTTCTATAATTTAAAAAATTACAGCTACAGTAGAGAGCGGTAACAGCCACATAGTAAACTTTGCATTCAGATGATCATCTGTGCTCCCAGTTTAAGGACTCAAGAGTAGACAACCTGAATAAAATCTGATTAAAGTGATAAAAATGGTCAGACAGAAAAATGAGGGAGAAGAACAGGGTTTGTAATATTAATACCTTGGAAACAGCTTCTCCTGAAAACTCAAGTGTCAGAATTTCTTGTCCACAGATCTCTTGGAATAGAGTGCAGAAAAGGAACTTGCCAAATGTCCTCTTCTCTCCTACTGAAAAGTTATAGCCAGAAAAGGACAGATACATTTTCCTAATATTATCTTGATCATGCTGGCAATTACTCTGTAGGGCTAGTTAAGTAAGATGGAGGAAAACTTGTATATCTGTATGCCTCGGTAAAATAAATAAATAAATAAATAAAAATCTCCCTGTTAAGTATTGGGCTGTATTCAGAATTCTGTGGAGCATCAGGGAAGGGATTATTTTTCCCCAGTTAAGTATGAAAGTTTGTGACAAGAAGGGAGGCCAGAGTTATGGATGGACTCAGACATACATGCTTTGCTACCCAGCCAGATCCAGAGATTACAGTTCACATAATTTCTTAAACTGAAAACAAATTATTTCAAGCACGCTATTCCTGCTTAATATGGTATTTATCATTCTATTACATATGTTAGTGTCAACAGTTGGAAATGTATCTCTGCTGAAATTGAAACTCAAATTTGAATCACCTTTCTATTGTTTCTTTAATTTAAAAATGAAATGTTGTTGACTTATTAGAAAAATACCACAAAATAAAGATTGTAGATGTAGCCTCACACTTCAGTAGCCTGGTCAAACTGAGACTTCAGTCTGAATCACCTGTGCTTCTACCTACATTTTTCTTGAAGCTAACTCTGTTGATGAAGATCTATATTAGCAGCTATGGAATTGTTTTTTTAAATGTAAAAGAGGATCATATATTCTTACCACCATGCTCAGTTTAAAGATCCTTGATTGTTTTTCTGTTCGGTTTTGGAAATTGGTTGACTTCAGGTGAGAAAGCAGGAACTTACGTAGAACCAGCTAACTACACAAGTCACAGTCACTGATGAGGCAGCTCAACAACTGGCTCCAGAGATCCTGAATGCTGAGTCATGTGATATCCATTGGGCTAAAAAAAGTCAACACAAGGAAGATGAAGAAGATCTGCAAATATATAGTTGCATGGCCCATTATCTCAGTATGAAGATGAAGGCTGGGTAATCAGACTGTTGCTTCATACAAAAGAATTTTTAGAAATTCATCAGTTTAGACCTTGGGAAGATTACCTGTATTTTCATATATGTATATATATATGTATATTTCAGGGCGTTTTTTTCTTGCATTAACAGATTATTAGATGTAATGAAACTGAGGGCTCAACCAACATGCCTTCTTTTCAAATCTGAAAATTCTGAGTAGGTTTAGCTAAACTGCTATGGTTTATCAACAGACCTCCAACCACCAAAGTGAAATGATAATCCACAATTTCTATTACATTTCATACCATTTCATCATTTGTTTTAGTAAATTGGTTCTATCTCAGCAACCTTCCTCTTCTAGGGATGTAAGATATTCTTAAATGCTGCACAATTTGGATTGTTACTGCAAATTATACTCTGCAAGGTTCTATATTTCTTCAAAATTTTTATTGGTAGATATCTCTAAGAAGTATCACTGAAAAAACAGTCTTACAACAACTGAACTATCCAAATGTTGATGAGACCAATCTATTTATCTACTCATCTACTTATGCATCCCAAGTCCTCCTCGCTCTATATTTCAATATGTATTTTCTATGCCCTGACCCAATAAAGTGCTTTACTATATGTACATCTTAAAGTTATTTGGGCACAAGACCTGGCTATGTGCTTTCTATGAAATTCTTACCACAGTTGTGAGTGGTTGTTGTAATGGTGGCCAGTTAAATTACATGTTTGTATTTACGTGGAGGAGGATGATCATATCACAGTGCTTGTAGAGACGGAAAACAAAAGTTTTCCTTCTTCCTACTTCTGAATTAGAATCAATTGACTCTGCTTTCAAGGCCAGGCTGGACGTGGCTCTGGGCAGCCTGGTCTAGTGGTTGGCCATCCTGCACATAGCAGGGGGAGCTGCAACTAGATGATCATTGTGGTCCCATTCAACCCAGACCATTCTATGATTCTACGATTCTATGATTCTAAGATTCATGTGAATTCAAGGAAGTGCAGAAGAAGATAACTTCCCTGTTTCTAAACAGAAATTATACAACTAGTGCTCTCTTGCAAAATGTGGAATAAAGAATTCCTTCACAAAAAAAACCCAAGAAGTTCAAAAGAATATAAATGTACATAGTGAAAAATAGCTTGTAAGAGGATACTTCAGCAAGGTGTAGAAATTAAGGAGAAAAGATTTTTAAGTCCAAAAAATTTCACAGATGTTCAGAAATAAATTGTTATATTAACCACAGCTCAAAACTGAAATCTTACAAAATTAAATGTATCTAGAAATTTATACAGAATTCAGAATCTCTCTGTAAGACTGTAGAGGTTTTTTAAACTCTTTCCAAAGGTGATTTTTTAAAAAAGTGGCTAGAAAATGGTATACAAATCCTTAAAAATATACAGAATATATCTTAAAGTTTTTTTATTTAAATTCTGTTTCTGATATTGCTATAATTAATTTTAACATCATACTTCAAATTTTAAGAATATCTTAATAGCTTCAGTTAGACCAAGTTGATTTTTTTGTCTAAAAACTGGGTTTCTTCATTGGTGATCAAATGGCTGTGATTCAAATGGATTTTTCTTCTAGGATTAGTTCTACTTTTCTATCTATCAGAGGGAGTACATGTTAAACAACATGGAGACAAACTCCTTCTGTAGGCCAATGTCTAATTGGAAATAAGGCTTTTCCGTCTATACAAACATGTCATTTTCTCACAAGTTACCTGTTTTCAGTTCCTCTATCATACACCTATTCTGGGACTTCCCAGACCTTAGTCATCTGAAACACAGCAACAAGCTCTTAAAGCTCTTAAAAGCCAGCTTGTCCTTAAATAACGTGGATAAAAAGCTTAATGATTCATGTTTCAGAATAGGTGTCATCAAGAAAATAAACTGATGATTGAAACAAGAAATAATTCTAGATTTGATGTGAAAATCTGGCTGATCTATACTACCTACAGTACTCACTCTGCCAAAATGCTTTTACAGCAAAGATATCTTATTGCAGCTTCTGAGGCAGGAGTCCAAGACGTACTCCAGGTTTTTTTTTTACCCAAATATGTTCTCAGACACCTCAGCTCAGACCTTTTGGCCTTCCAGGTTAGAAAGAAATACTGTCCTCAAGACCTTCTTCCGTGGCTTCATTTATGGGAAAGTTTTGGAGAACCTGTGATAGGTTAGGATAGTGGCTCACCTACACCATTGAAGGCCAGCACACACCTTATGTAGAAAAGTACAATTGTTTAGAATAAACAGCCTTTGCTGAGAAAATCAAACCAGATTATGAAAATTAACTTTAAAAAAGAAAAAGATAATTGAAATAGACCTGTAATTATTCACGATGAAATTAGCTAAATTTAGAAGTGAGACTGCATGAGGAAGGAAATAGAAGGATATGGAACCTCAGTATTGTGCCATTGATTCACTTGCCAAGTGTCCTGATCATCAGGACAAAACATGACAGTTTAGAGGAATAGTCTTTCTTCAGCTGTAAAAACGTCCAACCTTGACTCTGGTCTAGAATAAAGCTGTACCAAGTAACTACAGCTTCTAGCTCTTCTATATCTAGCCCATAAAAGATTGGTATTGCAGTTTCATATTTCCTAACATATTTGTTAATACAACACCTAGTTAGAAGGGAGAGTGATATCATCCTGTATTAAGCTGGAGAAAATTAAGTGTAGGCAGTCATTGAGATTTACCTGAGATGTCCAATGGCTTTCATTTGGTTTCCTTGCTTAGATTTTCTTTCTGTGAAAACTACTCTTCTATTTCTTTCTTCCTAGTGGCGGAAGGAAATAAATAAAATTACTTACAACGGAGTAAAGACCACTAAAAAATGAAGGACATGGGTAAATCTTTCCTGAAGCTGAAAAAAGAATTGAAAGTAGGTCTTCTACATCTGAAGCCAGTGCTCTAATTACAGTTCAGTTGCAGTGGTGGGGAGCGTATAGGATCACTTGATAATGCTATATTTTTTATTGAACTCAGCTAGTTTGGTGTGCTAGGTAGACAGGCTCAAAATAATTCTAGCATACCATGTTGATTGGTGACGTCAGCATAGTATATGGATTCCAGCTAGACTCAGAGATAAAAGAAATACTGAACCACTTCTACTAAAATGATGGTACTTGTGTTTACACACAGAAGCAGAACTCTGTGTATCAGGGGAATTTTAAAAGTGAAAGTGTTGGCATCCACAGACTTCAAAATATGTTACAGTTCAGGACCCTAAATTTCACACACATGGAGCACTTTTGCAAACAAAATCCTTTTGCGAAAGTGTTCTAAATGACTTGAACAATACATCATGGAAAGCTCTTGATGGAACATGAGATTGAACCAAGTAATTAATAATTAATTGTCATGTTTACAACTGGATTCTTTTCCCCCTGTACAGTGAGAGGAAGTCTATGTACAAGACGGCTCAAGAGCCCTTTGCAGTCATCAAGCTGTTTATTTATGAAGCACTGAAAGATATGCAATACAGTGAAGCAAATTATCAACTGCGAATGCAAGTATTTGCTTAAACAGAGGATGCTGGCTAATCAGAAAAATAGTGCGGACTTTGCAGTCCGCAGTCTTTTTCCATGATAAAACAGGTCAAAAAAGCTGAAGTGTTTCTTGAAATTACATTTTCTAGTAACAACCTGTAAACATTTATCTCAGAGTATCTGAGCACAGTGAAATCTCACTACGCTCTTGAGATGCTTCCTGCATTATGCTGAAGGAATGAAAGAATTAGTAGAGGAACTTCAACACGTGTGTTCAGATCTGTGTAGCAGTCTTGCACTGTGGATGCCACATAGTCCTTCCAAAGGAGAACTGAGAATCTAGCATTTTCTATCGCTCATTCATGAGTAGTCACTGCCAAAAATCTGGAATAATTTACCTTAGTAAACTCATCTCCATCTCATCTTCTTTCCCATGATTAATTTCTCATTCCTCCTAAACTAATTGCTTGATTCTGGATGTAAATTTATCATTCCATTGCTCATAGCAAACCTCAACATAAGTGAACCTCATCTGATCTCAGTATCTCTGTCATGGTAGAGAGAAGAAGGACAATACAAGAGGAATCAAGAGAGGAAGTCCAAAAAAAAGTTAATTTTTTTGAGCTCACTTTCAAAAAATAGAGAATTAAGCATGTTGTTTATTTTGGATCTGATCTTTTACTTAAAATAACAGACTTGATTCAGAATTCAACAGCAGTCCTGGATCTAAATACTCAAAGGCAATCTGTGTAGTTCTGCTCTGTGGTTTTGGTTCAGGTTCAGTTCTAGTTCTGAGAAATATTTTCATTAAGATGAGTAGCAGCTCATTCTGTCTAAGATTTGCCCAAAATTTTCAGAGGCCCTTGAGGATGACATAAACTGTTGTATGGATTATCGGGCAGAACTAAAGATGAAGGATTGTCAGAGCCTGTATTCGTGGATCCTTAAAAAAAAAAAAAAAAACACATGACACAACTTAATCACCTGTCGTGTTTTGGTTGTCAGATACAGCTTTCTGTCCTGCTAGAACTCCAGTACAATCCAGAGTTCGGTTTTCTGCAGTGGATCCTTGGCCCTGAGGGGTTCCAGTGTCAAATCAGTCATTCTGAGTATATCCCTGCATCAGATGAACACAGAGCTGAATACTTTCTTTCCTTCATTCTCTCACCAGTCTTTGATAAGTCTATAACATAATGAACATTATAATCTACACTATAAATGAAAATACAAATTGAATTAAATCAATTGTTTTACATTTGTCTTTTACACTTAGTGCTCGGGAATACTACATTCCATATTTCCCCCATGTAATTTAAAACTTAATATATCACAAAGGGGAAAAGTTGAATAAATATGAATGTATATGATGCCAAAATGGTAGCATCATAGGAGCTGGGAGAAAAAGCACCATTGTCAGCACACTGATTTTTTGTTAGCTGCTGGGCTTTGCACTGCAGAATGGGAACTGTTGTGAAGATACAGAATGTTGTTGGGCATGGCACATAGAAGAATGCAGGGAGGAAGAAAGGAAAAGATACCTGATGGGTAGTGAAAACCTGCCGAGGTTTTTGCAGCCGTTATGGTACAAATCTGGTGAAGCTGCCCATTGCTTGAGAGCTCTGTGCCTGTGGAAGGACTATTCTACAGAGTGCCAGGCTGCAAGACTGATTCCTGAGGTTAGCTGCATGAAGACGACAAACTGACAGCTGTGGATGTTGTGTTTGTTTTTACAAACTGCTCCTCTCCACACCTTTTCTGCATAGTCAGCTTAACTGCTGGAGGAGGATTGGTCTACTTTAAAACCAGGCCAGGGATCAAATGCAACATCATTTGTAAAGGTGCCCAGGAATTTTGCTATCTCAGCTCTGCCTATCCACCTACAGTTTCCAGTGTTGGCGTCTCTGGATATTTCGGTGTGAAACTCACAGTATTTCACTGCAGTCAAAATGAAATATTTTGGAAAGCTTCCTTTTGTGAAAAATTCTCAATTTGCACTTGTTTCTATCTGGAGTATTTAAGTTCTTGGAATTTCCTGTAGGAAGTACTATTTTTCAACCAACTCTATTCCAGAAGGTAAGACGAGGCTTATTGGCAACAGAGCATGACGGAGACTCTGTGTCTCCATCTTTGTTTTAGTTTAGTTGAAGTTTTAGTTTAGTTGTTTTTAGTTTTAGTTGAAGTTTGCCAGGGCTGTAACTAAGAAGACCCATTTAACTCATACAAAGTACTGACTTCCAGGCCTTACAGCTTTCTGCCATTGCCAATCTTTCAATTTGCAAGAGGCAATCTCTGTTCTACTTCACTGTACCCCACGTACAGCTCCACAAAATTTATAGAGATAAACCACAAAATGGTCTATTTTTGTTTCTTTATTCTTTGAAAAGAGAGTTATTGCTTTTTCTGTTTGGTCAAACCCTAAAACATATTCACAGGTAAGCTGAAATTGTTCCAAGAATGCTAGGTAATTACCAAGGTCATTCAGTAGATTCATGAGCAGTTTCTAAGGCAAAAGAGGAAGTCTTTATTTAAGATTAACCTTGCCCAGGTTGTTGCTGGTGATATGTTGCATTCTTGAGGTCCCTTGGGATGAAGGCATTAAGCAACTGGAACAATTATATGCGGTATGGAAATATCTGCTTTACACATAGATTGGCAGATATTGTACTCTCATGTCTGAATATATTTCTCCATGCTGGTTCAGCTCATAACTTATTATGAACATTTTTTATTCTTTCTCACTAGCATATGTCTGCTTTTATCTCATCCATTACTGGCACATGTATTCTCACAACACAATACCATAGCGGCCATTTTAGTATAACAGATGGGCAAGAGGATTATTTGTCCTGATATTTCATTCAGAAAACACGTTTTGTTTATATTTTGTATTGGCATTAAAAAGCTTTTCAACCAATGTGTTTTTTCTTCTAGGTTTTTTCTTTTTTTCTTTTTTTTTTTTTCTTTTTTTTAGTACGTGTGTTAGTGTTTTATTTAATTTTTTTAGTGTTCCAAAAAGGCATACACTTTTTTTTTTTCTTTTTCTTTTTTTTTCTATTTCAGGAACAGGATGATAGCACTGCCTGGGGGTTATGCACAGTGGTATGCTAACTTCTAATGCAAATCAAACACAAAATTGTGACACAAAATTGCTACTGTACCACTGGAAATAAAACTTAAACATGAACTTCTAAGTCTCCGTGCTTGATAATGCCAGAGGAGAAAGGAAAAGGAAAATAAAAAAATATTAGAGGGAAAAAAAAAACAACAATAATAATAAAGAAGCAGATTCCTTGCAAATCAGAATGGATTTTGAGATTTGCCAGATACGTCTTGTTGGCAATTTCTGCACTAACATCAATAAGACATGCAAAGCAGGGAATAAATTCTTTAGGGAGGAAGTAATGGTGTAGGACGTTGGGCTTCTAACTGTTTATAACTGTATATGATTTGTGTCTTTCTTTTTGGAGCACTGGAAGTTAATGCTTCAAATATGGATGACCTGATTATCATGAAAATACTCTTCATAGTGAATAGAGTTGTTGTCCCTCTCAAATAGGGGCAGAACTTTTTTGGACTTGCCTTGTTTGAGATTGCACACTTTCAGTAATCACTGCCCAACATGAAAGCTATGCTAAGCTAAATATGTTATCTGTAAAAAGAGATTCATACTCCCAGATCTTACAGTCCTCACCGAAGGCATAAATCAAAGTAAAGTTTTACTGTCCAAGTATTACTGTGTCTGGAACATACCACTGGGGCGACTGATATCTTCTAGGTTAAACAACTGACACTAATTGAAAGAGCAAAATCTGGACTGAGTTGCATGTTTACAGTCACCACAGTTCGGAAAAGTTCAATTCAGGGTTTAGATTAACTGCAAGATGCACTACAAGATCACTGATGGCTGATATCAGTGACCAGTAACTGTGAGATGGTAAAATTGGGTTCAGATTATAATCTGGAGTATTTTAGGAAAATTTAGCCAAACTTGAAACATCCTAAATGAAACCTAAAATATACATGAGTAATTTAATCCTACTTCTACAGGCTCATGGCCAGTTTCTCCATAAGCTTGTGTATGAACTAAGACTGGAAACATGTAAAATTGTACTTTCCATAGCACAATTTCTATTACATACTAGGGAGAAATAGAAGATATTTGATTTTGTTTTGTTTCCTTTTACAGAAGAACTCAACCAGAGAGTAGTAAAAGCAAAGAACCTGCATTTATGAACTATACGGAAATGTTCCTTTGTGGAGGATTTAAAATGTTATCTAGAATACACAATTAATGAAATTTCTTGGTAAAGTATGATAAAGTATTTATGTAAGTTGCAATTTCATTTTATTGATGACATCACTCAAATAGGTAATAATAATAATAATAATAATAATACATAATATATTAATAATAATAATAATACATAGGTGGCTTTAAAAGTATCAACTCCTCTTTATTTTCATGGAAACTACAACAGATAGATACAAAGAGCACAATGACACTATTTGATAGAGCAAATTCTCAGCTACAGGAGAATATGTGTTTTCATGTGTTCGTATGTTTTTCAGCATAGCCAACACCATTAACTGTCCATTTAGGCCAGCAATGAACAGTCTTCATGCTGCTCTAACAAAAACTTACACCAGCGGAGGTGACCCAGTATCACAGATGCAATGACAGTGTTGTTGCTGGGAAAATGTTGCTCATGCAGTCCATCTTTCACTGTGCTCACATCCACTGTTTGGTCTCCATAAACATTCAGCAACCATCAATGAATGTCAGTGGGTGCCATTTTTTTCTGCATGGAGTAATTCAGTGATGCATTTGTGACCCATACACACTTCCATGTCAGATGCCATTCTGTCAGATTGCCCCTCTGCTGCCATCTGTCGCATGGCAACAACGTATAATGGGATGTTGGTGGGAAAGTGCAGCCTCTGCTGTCATACCACCAACATCCACCTCTGATGTTGTGGGCCAACATAATAAAATAGAAGGCATTGCTTTTGGAGCAGCCCTTGGAATAAAAAAAAAAACTGAGCATTTTTACTTTTTCCTTCATTTCTTTTGTACAGTTTTAGTGTTCTAGTGTACACTGAAACACATACATGTGAACTTAAGAATGGGTAATATTAAATTTTTAATGTTTCTATTTTCTGGACATGCCAATTACTTCCAGGAAGTTTGGCTTATCTAAAAATGTTTCTGTTTGATTCATTTTCTCCCTCAACCTCTTCTGATTTTCTGGATTTCCTGGTTATTCAACTGAGCACAAATTGCTGTTCATACAGATGCACTGCCATGATTTCTGATTTGCAGGCTGTCACTCCCATTAATAACCTACTAGGCTGTCATGCTGTCATTCCTTGTTGCTGCAACGATTTGTTTCAAACATAGGGGCTGATTCATGAAGAATAAAAAAAGCAGTTGTCCTGTTTTACAGGCATCTCAAAATATTTATGCAGAAAATGTGTGAAAAGCACACACACCACTTTTATCCTGAAGAATGTGATTGCCAAATACCCAACTTGTTTTCTTGAGAGTAGAGAGAAAGAATATAGACTGGATTCTCTGTTCTTCTTCTCTTTTTAAGTATAAAACCATAATACTTTCAACAAAATCTTCCCCTTCCAAAATATCCTAAACTGAGTTCCAGCGCTGTGATGAAACTACTCAGGAAAATGAAAAGGTTAAAAAATTGATAACAAAGCTGATTTCAAGGATTTTTTCTTTATTCTTCACCCTGCTTTTTCAAAAAGTGTTAATAACAACTACCTTAGTGACAAAACAGGAAAATATATCAGTGCTATTCAGTCTTTTGTTTTCCTTCCTGATTCACAAGTACTTGGCCAAATTTCACTCTCAGTGTTACTGGTGCAGTCTCGTCACCTCTTACAGTGCTGTAGGAAAGGCAAAAACAATGCGATGCGCTGGATTCATTGTTCAGTATATGCTGTTGGAGTACTGCATGTCTGTCTGCCAGTGCATGGGGGTATCTGGATTGGTGGTGGTGGGGCCAGCTCCTCTTGAAACACCTTCTCCCAGCTCTCGCCATTCAGCTCACATCCCCACAGCCTCTCAAGGAGTTGGAGCTGCCAGGAGCTGAGCTCCTCCGCTTTTTCCACCACCAAGGCTTGAAGGTTGGCACATCTCCCAAAGAAACACTCAGAATGAGGTTTCTGAAGAAGGAAAAGAAAAAAGCACGCGGGAACAAGGCAGGATGCTTATGTAAATCAAAACTGGGAGAAAAGGCAAGTGCAGAGGCTATTTTGGTATGGACCTCAGTGCTGGCTCTCAGTTTCTCACTTTTGTCCTGCCATTTCCAAACCTGTGCTATTAATACAATGCAAAAGTTTCTGCTCTTCTTCCCCTCTTCTCCCACTCCACACTCAGCCTGATCTGAGTACTGCCTACAGATGGCTGCTAATGAGTGAGCTACTTTGACATATCTACTTAAAAATACTTAAATCATTAGGCAGACTTTGTACACTGTAATTTAAACTAATATTTTAAAGAAACAGCCTCCCAATTACAGCATTACTCTTATCTTTTGTAGGACTCGCACATTAACCCACTTGAAAATTTGTCCCTGCCAAAGAGTATCAGCAGCCAGTCCTAAACCTGTCAATGCCATAGTATTTTTTAAATTGATGTTTAATTAATGAAGTGCTGCAGCAACAGGTTTTCTCTCTCCTTCTTTTTTTTTTTAATTTGATCTCCATGGCATTATAGGAACCTAAAGTTTCCACTAGGCATATATTCCTACTGTTTCCTTGTCAGAGGAAATGTATATTCATTTTAGACTTGTGGAGGCAATTACAGTAGCCACCAGTTGCCTACAGCAGCTAATCAAAGTGATAACCTGCAAGTTCTCAACTCCCCATGAGACAGCCCACTTGCCTCCAGCTGATGAATGCCAAAAGAGCAGCATGGGCCCACCAGTAATGACACCACTATCTAACAGAAGTTTTTAACTAACCCGTGCTTTTATAAAGACTCTATTAACATCTCATAAAAAGAGATCTAGATAAAAGATTCTAATAAGATTTTTTTAAAGGGAAAGACCAGTGCTGATGTAAATGTCTGATGTAAAATATTAAGCTGGTATTTGCCTCTCTGTAACCTTTGCGCTTCTCACATTGTGAGAAGAGAATCTCCAAGCATGTGACTAACTTCTGACTGATACACTGTCATGTCCTTGCTCCAGTCCAGCCACACAGTTAAGCACCTGCTTCATCTCAAGCAGATATCCAACTTTATTGGTTTCAAAAGAGCTCAGGCTTAAAACTAAAGGTATGGAAGCACGGTAGAAAAGCAGGCATAATCTGTTAGAATGGAATACTTCAGACTGTTAGTATACTATCAGTAGGTGTTGCCTACAACAGAAATAAGCGAAGGAAATTTTAACAAGGAAATAATATTTATAAACAGCTCACAATTATTTGCTGTCAGGAGAAGTTCATTGCACAGGTAGGAAACCTTTGGGTTTTCTTTCTTTCTTTCTTTATTTTTTTCTGCATGAGCAGCCCCTTGCTTTTGCTGGATTTTAATTATTTAGAATGTAGGTGTACTTGGCAACAAAGTGACCCGCTCTACAATCTGCCACCTTATCAGTGACAAAAGCAGCATGAAAGATATACACACTATATTTTTGTTTCATTCCATCAGCATATTTCAGAGTTCGCTATACAAAAATAAAAAGTAAGGTGAATGAGAAGATTTGAAGGCTGTTTCTCAGACCTTTGCTTGATTCAATGTCATTCAGTCTGCAACCAAAGAGAAAAGAACAACTTCATAAATTCATTAAGATATTCTGAAGAAGAAAAAAAAAAAAAAAAAGAAAGAAAGAAAGAAAGAAAGAAAGAAAACCCCACAGGACTCCTTCCCTCCTGAAATGTAAAAGCAACCCACATGAAGCAATTCTCAGTGGCTATGCTGTTCCTCTAATCCAGTTATTACATCTGAGGATTCTCTTCAAGGCTTCCGGCCAGGTTTTGACATTGGATTTAGGGATATCCTAATTAGCTGCATTCCCAGAGGAGGCATTCCTGGCTTCTTCCCCATGCTGGGAATCCTGGAGGAGCCCAGTCTGCAGGCTTCAAGGCGAGTGGGCTGCCTAACTACAATTTCCTACCCATGTTTCTCTCATCGTCCAGGGAATGGACTTCAGCTCTACCATTTCCTAGACTCATTAAAAAGTTGGTGAGCTTTTAAAAGCTTGAAGTTTCCATTTTTTTCAGGGTTTCACCACCTGCAACAGCCATTTCAGGCTTTGAAAGACACACGTCATAATGCTATTATTACTACTTGCCTGTGCTAGCACTCAAAGGCCCTGAACAAGGCCAGTCCAGCAGCTCTGGAGACTTCCCAGCAGTAGAAGAGGTGATTAGGAGCTTAGGGGTTACCCAGCCAAAAGAGCACACCAATTCAGTGTTGTAGGCAAAAGCAAATTTGTCCCATAGCGAATCTGAGGACAAATTGTTTATCTTAACCTGCAAAAGAAAGATTAAAAAAGGCTTTCAGTGTATTTTTCTCCAAAAATCACCAAGACACGGGGTAGTCCTCAGAGGCAGCAATGTCTGTCCAGAGACACTTGTGTCCTGTGCTGTGAGTTGAGTGGGTGCCCTCTTGACAGTGCCAAGCATCATCTGCCTCTGGAGGAAGGATTTTGGTGAAAACCCATGACTTCCACCCTGGAATGGGCTTTGTGGACTCTTCTCCAACACAAAAGAGGCAAAATAAGGTGAGAGATGTGAGAAGTGGGGCTCAGGCTCTCCAACCACCTGTGCATTCTTCCTCCTGGTAGCAGGGCTACTATGCTTGCTATAATTCTGAAGAGGGCATTTTTATGACAAAAGGGATATATAACTGACATTTTTCTACTGGCTATTTAAATCTTTCAAGAGATTGCAAAAGGCAGAACAAACCAGTTTTAATAGACAGAAGACAGGTGTGGTAGATAAAATGACAAACCTGTCATTAACAAATAGATTGTCATTATCCTTACAACTTAATGCTTATCACACATGTAGCCCACTTTCCATCAGTGGCCCCTCAATACAACCACATTATCCAAAGCTCAGAACCAATCTGCGCATTAAATTTTCAGGACATTTTTGTCTCTGCCTGAGTGTAGTGGTAGGCCTGTTACAAATTCATCTTTGGTGGGACAGGCTATTGTAAGTGAAACCAGTCTGATTGGATCAAACATTGAAACACCGTCAATTTTTTCACCTCAGTAGGAGTTGCACACGGCTGTGCCAAGGCTTCACTCCGTTCCCTTACTCTCCTTGATAGTCTCAGGAGACAATCAGTAGAAAGCAAGGTTCTACCTCCGGTTGTTTTTTTCCTATTTTCACATTTCCACCAGTATTGAATGCAATTAGAACACAGTGGAAAAGTCATAAATAAAGACACATTTTCACTCCACAGACCTGTTTCCTGTTTGTGACCAAAGATAGAACAAATGACTTTCTGTAGATTTTGAATAACATACGCACATTTCTAAAATTTTTCATTCCCTCAGCATAGCATGCTGTATTGCTCTCATATTGGCAGGATAATCTGGCTAATTTGGGAAGAGAAGCTGAGAACTGCTTGGAAAGTGTAATAACATTTCCTTGAAGATTTTGACACTTCTTTTTTGCGTTATAAAGTTCAGAAACACAAATGTACACAAAGATTCAGGACCACAAACTTCAAAATATTTTTATTAATCTTACAGTGTAGCGGTGAGCTAAATTCTAACTGCAGGACCAAACCCTCTTCTTATAAATGCTTTACATGAAATATAAAAAACTTGCACATTTTGCAGTTATGAGACAAATCAGGGAGTTCGTAAGTAAGAAGCAAATTTACCCTGTATACTCTCTGTTATGAATGATGACCCTCATGCAAGAAATGGCTTTCCTTTCCAGGCCAACAGGAAAGTGCATACATATAATTTGAGACACTGAGAGAAAACAGCCCAAATCATTCCCACAATTATAATTCAACAGGCGCTTTTCAGAATCAAATTTAAATTTTATCACTTTAGAAAGCATGGAGTAAGATACTCATTCTTTGTATTTCAGATATCAATTGAAATAAGATAGTGTTCATCAAATCTGATTTCATTTTCCTCCAGTAGCACAGAGATGACACCAAATAGATGATACTAGCTTTCAGCTGTATGCAACCATATACATAGGCTTCAGAAAATTATCTGTAATCAATAGCTATAGCATCATGGTAATAAAATTATAGTATTTACATATAATTACACTTACTTTCAGATACATCCAGTTCCATTCAGAGAATATATCAATGGACTAAATCTTGGTAAGTTAGTAATTCTCAGTAGAGAGGATGGAAGGTCAGATTTGTGTTTTCCAAGAAATTTGGTTCAGAAAGAACTCCCCCCCTCCCCCCCCCCAAAAAAAAAAACCAACAAAACAAAACAAAACAAAAACCAAAAAACCCCCTTCCCTTTAAGCTAGCCATTTAATATTGCCATCCTATTATATTTAAAAGAAACCATTCTGGGTAAAATCTTTGCTGACATATCCCTGATAATCCTTCTCATGTTGCTTTTTATTTTTCTACTAATAACATTCTTGCAATTATATGTATATGACTGAATATAACAGAACCTATCAGGTGCTGATTTACCTAAGGTCAGAATATAGAGGAAAGTTTTGGATACACAATTGCTTGTAAATCCACCAAGATGAATTTTTCATGCCAGCATAAAAATAGGCCTGTATTGTATTTCTCATTCTGCGCTTCCCCCATTCAGTTTCAATGTACTGCCTCTCTCTACTCCTTTTCTGCTCTCCTTCTATTCTTTCATTTCCTGGTCCTCTATTCATTCCAGCTTTCACCTTTAATTTTTTCACTTCCTACTACTTTTAAATTCTTAGCACTAACATTCAAGAAAGTATTCTGTGTAAAAAGATGTTTGTATTGATGTTAAAAAGACTTCTGATCTTTTTTTCCTTACTTTCATTTATTCATTCTTCCCCCTCCCCCCCCCATATAAATATATTGTAATACTTTGGTTGCATTACAGACCCTGATTTCAGTGGTTACAGAACTTTTCCTTATTTCCACCAAAACTACAACAGATACAAAGAACACAAGGACACTATTTGATAGAGCAAATTCTCAGCTACAAAACAGTGTTTTTTGTCACAGTCACCACCATTAGCTCTGCATTTTCATAATCAGTAAACACATAAAAATCTGCACCATCCGAGATGACCCACTGTTTCACAGGAGCTATGAAAGTGTCATTGCTAGGGAAACGTTGACCATGCAGTCCATCTTTCATTGGTTTGAACAGATGGAAGTCAGAAAGAGCCAAATCCAGAATATATGATGGGTGTGGTAAGACAGTTCAGACAAGATTGGCAATGTGTTCTGCAGTCTTCAAACTGGTATGGGACTTGGTGTTATTGCGTTGCAAGGGAAAGGTTTCTTCTCTGGCCAGACTCTGCAAGTTTGGGTCTTCAGCTTAGTCAGCATCATAATATTGCAGTCAGAGTTGATGGTGTGTCTAGATTCCAGGAAATTCAGAAGGATCACAATTTTCCTGTTCCAAAAAACAAGGCACATCACTTTACCCACTGAGGGCTGCATCTTAAACTTTTTCTTTGATGGGGAATTCACATGTTGCCATTCCATGGACTGCCATTTTGACTCCGGCTTGCAGTGGTGATGCCGTGTCCTGACACTGGTAATGATATGATCCAGAAAATTGTCACCTTTAACCTTGTGTTGGTTCAGTAGGTCCTAACAATCCTGCATACGGTGTTCTTCTCTTCCCACATGAGCATTCGTGGGACACACCTGCCACAAACTTTGCAATATGCTAACATTGCCACCATTGTTTCCAATGCAGTGAAGTCAATATTCATCTCCGTACACAGTTCCCTGATAGTAATCTGATGATTCACATGATGAGACAGGTGAGCTGATTGAGACACTCTTCATTTTGTGGTGTGACAGTTGTGCATGGCTGTCCGGATCATGACTTGTCTTTCACATTGCTATCACTGCTGCTGAAATGCAACACCCACAGCCTCACTGTGCTCACATCCACTGTTTGGTCTCCGTAAATGTTCAGCAAGTGTCGGTGAATATCAGTGGGTGCCATTTTTTCTACATGTAAGAATTCAGTTCCACGCCTTTGCTTCATATGCACTTCCATGTCTGATGCCATTCTGTCAGACTGCCCCTCTGCTGCCATTGGTCACATGGCAACAACATGTAATAGGATACTGGCAGGAAGGTTCAACCTCTACTGACAAGCAACCAGCGTCCCCTTCTGATATCATGGGCCAGTGTAATAAAATAGGAGACACTATTTTCAGAGCAACTTTTACACATAATGAAATCCTGAGTCCCAGTCACCTTGCTGTTATGAAAGGAGGAAAAAAAAGACTCTTAAAAAAAATCCCAATGTGCAGGTATC
This sequence comes from Alectoris magna, assembly GCA_030625065.1. Taxonomy (NCBI): domain Eukaryota; kingdom Metazoa; phylum Chordata; class Aves; order Galliformes; family Phasianidae; genus Alectoris; species Alectoris magna. The sequence continues at coordinate 58,544,436 of CM060561.1, forward strand.
CGGGCATGTATCCCACTTGCCTCTGTTGCTGTTTAAATACATTAAAATACAGAACTGTGCAAGCACCAATGGGTATGAAATGAATGGCAATATAAAAGGACTGATAGAATTGTTCTTTTTTTCTTTATGACTTGCATGTATCAGGTCTTTTCAAGAGTTTCCCCTATTTCTAGAAGAGGAAGCTTTCTTAAAAAGTGTGGTATTTATGGTGCAATTTCCCAATTTCTAAGAGTTAATCACATGTTTTACACAGAAATGCATCCCTTTGCCTAGCCATCACTACATGTAGTTGAGAAAATCAAAGCAGTGCTCACTGATGGAGTGCCTGGTTTGGATATGCCTGTGAAGAAGACAGATTTGTTGCTTCTATGGAAATTTCTGAGACAGTTATAAATCAGTTGCCTTGGTTCTGCCAGCAACAGGAAGGCTTCTCCCTCCCTTCTGTGGTCTTTGCATCCCACCCACGGTTTGATGCCACAAGTATGGCAGCATGAGGAGTACATGGGGCCAGACTGCACTACTCATGTGCTTCATGTGGTTCCAATTGGGCTTCAAGAGGAAAGGTTCTTGCTTTGGGAATGATGAAGAAATATGAAAATGAAAGATAGCTCATCTACGGTGTACTTCCAAAACCACAAAGAGTGTAGGCTCCTTTTGCAAATTGCCCTGATCCTTGCTGAGAAAAACAGAGCTCGAGGGTTTTTCCAATTATCTTTACATCAGGCCTTAGTTGAGTAGCATTGGATCTTCAGTATTTCCTAAAACTGTAACACAGTGCCATTATCAAAGGGAACTGAAGTGTTTAAAGCCTCCAAAATATGGACATTTTGGGCAAATATTTCCATATAGGAAAATATGCCATGTCCTACAGCCAAGGATAGTCAGATGACAGTTAGTGTGTCTTAGGAAATGCCTATAATTCCTTAAGTGTTAGATAAAGAAATAATGTATAGACAGAGAAAAATCTAGAGCTGTCATACCCTGAAAGATCTGATTTACAAAAGAATTTTCTTCTTTTCTTTTCTCTCTTTTCTTGCTAACTAGAGTTAAAAACAAGGTAATCACACTGTAATTATAGCTTTGATCAGTTCTCCAATGAAGACAAAAATGATTCTATGTAGGTCACTTGCTGATGCCTAAGTTTTGATAAACAGACTTACATCATGATAATATCAATTTAAAATCATGTGTGACATGCACACACGAAATCTGCAGCTGTTTCAGGTATTGCCGCTAACGATTTATCATTTATTTCACTATAAAATGTTTATAAATTATGTTTATTGTCTTGTAATTAGTAGTACTAGCAGTGCATAATATCAATAAGGTCATTAAATATGTAAACAATAAATAATAGTAATATTAATGTCACCAAGCAGCAATGCTTGCAGCATCGTGTATATTCAGTCAGCCAAAGAGTACATTTCTCTGCACTTCAATGTCCAGACATGAAATCATGCCAGTCATAGGTTTAATGAGCATCTATACAAGTTCAGAAGAAGCAAATGTGGTTCACAGTTGGTGTAAAAGAAAATGAATGGATAAATAAAGCTGAAAAGAAAAGAAAAGAAAAGAAAAGAAAAGAAAAGAAAAGAAAAGAAAAGAAAAGAAAAGAAAAGAAAAGAAAAGAAAAGAAAAGAAAAGAAAAGAAAAGAAAAGAAAAGAAAAGAAAAGAAATACATCTTAACTCTTGAGTAAGATCATTTTGCCACTGCAGTTCTATATGCCCATACCCTTTCTTCTGGGCAAGCAGTGAGACCAAGTTATAATATCCAAACAGGTGGACCTAGTCTGTTAACTGTGAAAGGTGGAGCAATTGCATAAAAATAAGCCAATGAAACATTAAAATCTAAGCAGACAAGCCCCTGACATCAGACAGTAATTCCTTGTTTTATTTTATTTATTGTATTTTGTTGCTCTATTTTAATTTTAGAGAGTTCCTTTGGATAAGGGTTAGTTTGCTTTTCTAATTCATTTTTCTAATGGGAGTGTTACGGTCTGACCAGCTTTTACTATCTGTTGATAGCCAGTCATGGAGTGAAGGAAAATTATTTGCAAACCAATGGAGGCCATGTAGAAACATTGTGTTAGGTTCTATATGGACCTTCCCTCAGGAATAGAGGGGTGTATAAATATGCCTTTATATTTACAGGTCAATATAAAGTGTTTGACTTTCCTTGTCTCTCTATGCCAGCTGGCTAGAAATTTGTTATAAAGTGAAAATGGAAATTATTTATTGCAGAAAGGGCAACATCACGTTTTTGCTACTACCAGGATAGTGCACTGAGAGTGACTGGGCACTCATAAACATTTGGCATAACAATGTCTTGTCTGATGGATTCAGTTGTCTTCAGCTGCTTTACTCGCTTGGACAAAATAATGTGTGTTACCTTATCCTACAAAACTAGAATGACTACATGGCATAAAAACTGCTAATACATGCCTGCTGCCCTAAACCGTCAGAACAGGCTTAATACTGTCATTGCAAGTTTTCCCTTCCTTTGAGTTGTGTGCTGTTTTGTTTTTAATTATTGCACTTAAAAGCTAGGGTTTTCTGGCACACTGGTGCTTCATTTCATAGACTCTAGAATCATGGAATGGTTTGGGTTGGAAGGGACCTGTAAGATCATTTAGTTCCAACCCCCCTGCTATAGGCAGGGACACCTCCCACTAGACCAGGTTGCTCAGAGCCCCATCCAGTCTGGCCTTGAAAGGTTCCAGAGAGGGGGCATCCGCAGCCTCACTGGGCAGCCTGTTCCAGTGTCTCACCACCCTCACAGTAAAGAATTTCTTCCTAATATCTAGTCTAAATCTGCCCTCTTCCAGTTTAAAGCCATTTCCCCTTGTCCTAACACCAACTGCCCTTGTAAAAAGTCCCTCCTCATATTTCCTTTAAGCCCCCATTCAGGTACCGGAAGGCCATTATAAGGTCCCCTGGTGCCTTCTCTTCTCCAGGCTCAAGAGCCCCAACTGTCTCAGCTTGTCCCTGTAGGGGAAGTGTTTCAGCCCTCTCATCATCTTTGAAGCCTTTCTCTGGGACCACTCCAACAGCTCCATGTTTGTCTTATGTTGGGGACCTCAGAGCTAGATGGAATACTCCAGGTGGAGTACCATGAGAACAGAGTAGAGGGGCAGAATCATTTCCCTTGACAGGCTGGTCACGTTTCTCTTGATGCAACCCAGGATAAGGTTGGACTTCTGGGCTGAAAGTGCACATTTGCAGATTGTGTCTTTCATCAACCAACACCCCCAAATCTTTCTCCTCAGAGCTGGTCTAACGCCATTTTCCACCCACTCTGTATTTGTGCCTGGGATTGCCCAGACCCAAGTGCAGGACCTTGCATTTGGCTTTGTTGAACTTACTGAGGTTGGCATGGGCCCATCTGTCAAGTTTGTTGAGGTCCCTCTGGATGGCATCCCTTCCCATTGCTCCCTGTATGCCATGATTGGGACAATATCCGTGTTAAGTACCTGTTGGATCATTTTAAGAGAGGTAGCACCTCATAGGAAGGTCCATAAACTTGCTGACTTTCTGTAAAAATAGAAAGTCTCTGGAGCGCCAGATGAGCTGCAAGGTGGGCCGGCATTTATTCGTGAACAATGATATAATTAAGCACTTTTCAGAATCACACTATACTTTAAAGGGTGACTTTTCCTTCTTTTGCAAACATCATTTTAAAATATTCATATGGAGCCCACAAAAGCTCCAAATCTCATAATCATATTTTTAATTTAAAATATTATATGTTGTCAATTTAATTCTCCTTCATATCATAATGTAGCTAGAAAATTCCATTCACATCACTGTAAGCATCTGCAGTTTTAAATGCATTGAATTCCTAGCTAATACCCATGTCATCCTTCCTGACCACAAAATATTGGGCCTCGTAACTTGTGCTCCAAACACTCCTCGCGGTCTTTGAAGTTTCATCTTGTCTCAGCTTCATTAGCTCATTTTCTTCTGTTTATTTTATAACATGTTGACTACGGAAGATCTCTTAAGGCTTTAAGAAATCTCTGTGAAGACAAATAATGTAACAAGAAGCATCTCTGTATTTTTCTCTCCCCTTCTTACTTTTCCTCAGTTTCCTCTATCATTTTTCTTTAGTCTGTATTGAATTTCTTCTTCCCCAGCCTTTTATTTCTAACTCTACTATTCAATAAATCTTTAGTTTCATCGTTCTCTATCTGAAACTTTGTTCACTTTATTTAATCACATACTTTGAAGTGGCGTGCATTTTGTACAAGCATGTGAATTTCACAGTACTTCTGACTGTAAAAAGTGTGCTGAAAAGTGATCAGATGAAGTTGCACGATCACAAGGAAGAAATTATTAAAACAAATGGACAGATGGAAGTAAGAGAACTAGGGATATGTAAATGAGGGTGGATGGATCCCAAGGATGTCAAAGTTTTAATTACCATCAAATTGTTCCATTAGGTTGCTATGCATTGGATTTTCTAAAATCGGAGTTACTTAGGTGCCTGGCGGACTGATTCTCGGTATCCCCAAGACTGAGTAGAACACAGTCTCTAGAGTAAGATCACTCGGAGTGTTGCCAGCAGGTCAAGGGAAGTGACCCTTCCATTCTACTCAGCTCTGGATAGACCATATCTGGAGTGCTTTATCCAGTTTGGTCTTCATAGTAGAAGAGAGACGTGGTCACACAGAATAGAGTCCAGTGAAGGACCACTAATTTGATTAAGTGACTGGAGCAACAGAGGATGAAGCTGGGATTCTTTAGCTTGAAGAAGAGAAGGGTAAGGAGGGTAGTTATCAATGTGCATAAATACCTGATGGAAAGAAATGAGGAGGGAGCCATACTTTCAGTAGTGCCTACTGACAGGGCAAGAGGCACTGGATACAAATAGATCTGAATGCATGAAACAGTTTTTCACTACAAAGGTGGCAAAAATTCGGAAGAACTTGATGAGAAAGGCTGTGGAGAATCCATCCTTGAAGATGTTCAAAACAACAATGGACACAACCATGGGCAACCTGCCCTTGTTTCCCCTGCTTGAGCAGGAGAGGTGGACTAAATGATCTCAAGAGGCACCTTTCCACTGAAATGACTGTGAATCTGTGAAATCCCTCAGTCTGAGGGAGAAATTAAGCTTGAGGATGTGCCTAGTCTAAGTAAGTGCACCATGTTCTAGGCTGTTAATACTTGGGCCTGTTTGCTTGGTTAATGAAAGTCATCTTTAAATCATCTTTTCAAAACAAAACACAATTACAAGGTCATTGCTCCAGAGTATTTGGAAACACTACAGATGAAATTGTTTAGAATCATATTTCTATTCTTCTCAGTGCTGTATAGCAAGGTGGTACAAGTGAGAGCAGCTCTCAGATGCAACCCCAATGTTGCAAAGTCTTTTTAAAAATTTGAGTTTATTAATGATTTTATTAAAATGAAGTCAGCCTTTTCCTTTAGTCATGTACACTCCAAAATTTTCCTTAGGAGTGCTTCTGTTCCTAGATGTGGGCTATTTAACAAATACTGTTTACTCCCTCATACCAGAACTTGTTTGTTTTGTTTTGTTTTTTTTCCACTGATCCATACATTACAACAGGTGAACTCCAAACTCCGCTTCATCCACTCTTTATTTCTGAACTATAACTGGCAGGATTCAGAGACAGTTTTATGTCCCCAGAAAAGGTAATTTCACTTCTTTCAGATCAACTTTTTCATTAATATTCTCTTTGTTTTAGTGTTTTAGCAACCTGTTCTGCACAAAACAGACTTGAAACAACCTTCTTGCTTTCCTTTTTTAATGTTTTGCTATTTCATCATTCTGCCCGTATTCTGTTTCTCTGGTTGCAGGCAGTTTCAGCTTTTCTGGCCCTCTTTCCTTGTCAGCCTCGCACTTTCAATCCAGAAATCTTTTCCATTCTCCCACTAGAAATACAAAGCTAGATGTTTAACATACGAATCTTTGAAAGTGCTGGGTGCTCTCTAACAGTGATAGATCTTCCCGAGTTTCTACTGGAGTTGAATTTCCTTGGCACTTTCTACTATCATGCCTGTATACTTAGGGCTTTTCCATTTTGGAGCTCACTTCACTACCTTTCAACACCTCTCCTGTTTCTGAGGGCTGTCTTTCATGCAGTTCCCATTGCTATTTTTCAGTCTGCTTAAAATGCTATCTTTAGCTGCCTTCAATTTTAGCGTACTCCAATTTTGTTTAAAAAACTAAATCAGACTACAGTGGTCAAGATACGCATGAACATAAACTTCAGAAAGGGCTGTCGTATTAGATATTCCAGTCTGCAACTGGAATTTATTTCAGTTTCTTGGTGTAATGATTACTTCCACCTAAGTAGGAGTAAAACAAAGAACAGAGTTGTGAATAGGAAACAGACATTCTGCTCTGTACTGCACCAAACTGCTAATAATGCTAATTAGAATAGCCACCTTGGTTGACGTTTCATCTCTCAAATTCCCAGTTTGAATCCATGAATGGTCTGATCTTGCATTCCATGTCATTTCTAGAATAGTATCAGTCTGAGGGCCATGGAAATAAGGTTTTGCTTACAGCTGATCAATAGAGGACATAATTAAGGACTGTAGGCCAAATCCCCAGCCAAGGTTATTCACAGTGATTTGCTCCACCTGCATATCAAGCTCCCAACATGGAGCTGCTGTTGTTAAAATGTTAAATCACTCCAAATAATGTCAGAAAAAAATGTCTTCTGTACTTACTTTCTCATTCATGCTTCTTTGAATTTTCCTTGATTTGAATGCCTATCCCTCAGGAGATGGAGATAACCATTTTCTGAAAAACAAGGCAAACGTTAGTTTTAATACAGGGTCTGCCTGATCCCTCAAAACAGGTCAAAGTTGGGATAATTATGGTATCTGACTGATGTTCAGATGCTTACATTCCCTGATGAATCTGTAACTAACTCTATGTGATGGAAATATCTCACATTATTCCTGTGTTTGCCAGCTTGCAATGTCATTCCAGATGGCAAACACAAAAATAGCTTGAAAAATTTCTTTTTGAATTTCAGGCTCCAAAAGGGTTTTGTTAGTCCTACAACAGATTTTCCAAGATGTTCAAACTGCCCATTCCTTATTAACATAAAACACCTCGATAGGAGTATCTTGTAAAACCATCACTGCAGTAAATTTCAGGCCATTACTAATTTAATTACTAGCTACTTACTAGAAGTATATTTATTTCTTCATCACTCCTCTAGGAAATCTAGATTTGCTAGATTTTTTTCCTTTTCTTGATGCTGCTTTCATTAGAGTAGGAGTATCTTCAGAGCAATAGAATTGTAGAGGTCTCAGTTGTTAACATGAAAGTGGGACTGCTTAAATTTGATTACTGTGTTTAATGAAGTGTCACATTTATTTACAAGATGACATGATGAATCACATTACAGTTATTATAAATCAGCTTATAAGAATGGACAAATGGTTCAATAAAGCAGTGGATTTACAATTCTAAGATGAACATATTTGGGTTCCTTGTGATATTTCCCTTTAAAAATAAAAATAAAAATAAATGGCAATGCACTGTTTACTTTAGCCCAGAAGCTAAATTGGCAATTTGCTTTAGAAGGAAAGAGAAAAAGAATCAGCATTCCATTTTGTATGGTGTCCCCCTCATTGGCACATATGCTGGGCCTGAAACTGGGGTTCAAATTTACACCCTAAATACCACTCCTAGGATTATGATAACATTTCACTGGCTTGCCTTTTGACACTTTTATCACCTTGCCTCATGTGACAATATTGGTGTGACTTGCCCAAAGCCTGAAGAAAATAAAAAAAAAGTGAATAAGCATCCATGCAGACCTTCCTCCCCTCCCTGGCCTTGGAGTCTTCATTAAAAAGTTCTTAGTTCACTTCCATACAAGGGAAATTGGCTCATTTGTCTGCTGTACTCCCTCTCTTTCTCTGCCTGACTTGCAGAGGAATTTGTTTGAAACATTTTTTTTCAGCACATTTCTGTTTATTTGTGTTTGCCCTGCAGAAATGCTAATGCAGGTTCATTGCATTAAACAGGCCTGATAACGTCTGAGTGCACTCACATATGTGTAGGCTGAAAAACAGCCACATACTGGGGAGGGAAGTGGGGGCTGAGGAGGCCATGTGTGTGTTTTGGGGTGTGTATGTGCATGGGGGGAGGCTTCTAAGTGGCTGAGCTCAGGCTTTCGTGCCACATCTGCATTTAGCCCTATTTGAGTGACAGGTGTACATGGATGCCACGTCGGCTGCCAATATGTTATGAGACCATGGTAACAATCGTTCATCTCTGGGGAGCTATGCTGCCTCGTTCCTCACTATCAGACATGAAAGAAATAATTTCAGGTGCCAGAAAAGGAACTGTGATAAAAGAAAACATTTCGGCTTTCATGGCACTGGAGTTTGCCCTGAGGCAACAGCTTTGATAAAAAAAAGTGTCTCTTTCTTTACATTCACAATTAATCCATGATTATCTACAAGCAATCCTTTGGCCTATATGATACTGACAGAAAAGTTGTTTTTCTTTTTTTTTCTTCTTCTTTTTTTTTTTTAATTCCTTGTACACTTCACCTCTGTTTTTTCCTGCTACATGCACCTATTGTATCACACAAATCTTCAAACCCTGCTGAAGCTAGAGACAGCTTCCCACCCCCACTTGGGGAAGTTATGTAGATATCAGACATATCCGTGTAGAATAGCTATTGTTAGATGAAGTATTAACATATAATGTTTCTCCAGTTGTGTATTTAAGAAAGATATGAAAGAGGGCTATTATACCGCAAGCAAAGGTGAACCAGTCGCTCTTTTCTGCAGCATTCTGTGTCATCAGCTGAAAGAAAATTTTGGTATATATTTTAAGAGCAAAACAATGAGCTTCATTCAGAAGGTGATACTATTCCTTCTTGCATGAATTCACTTTCATTTGACATTTGTTGGATTCGGTGTTTGTCATGTCCACTTGATATTGCCAAGACTGTGCTTCACTGTCAAGGTCAGGTCCCGTCCAAGGGACATGTGGCCACAGCATAAAACAAATGACACTGGAGCTTCAGCCCAGGCAACCTTAATATTTCATTGAGCCTTTATGTTCTCTGAGGGTATGCAGCCTCCTCCATGAGAACTTCGATATTCAACACATCAAGGGGGACTTACAGTCCCATCACCCAGCAATCATTCCCTACCTACCAGCCTGAGCAACTTGCAATTACAAGGTAGAGGGTGGTGCCCAAGCCACATACACCACTTTGTAAGTATATAGGTGCACATATGCATACCTTTCTTGAATTCAGTTGTTGAAGGGACACGAGCATCTCACATTTTTGTAGCTGGGCTAACTAGGGTTTGTAAGCTGCATGTAAGCTGCAAGGACACTACCTCACTACAGACCTCTGAGAGCCTCCTTCAGCATCATGGCCCATTGCCAGCCACAGTGCTGGGTCAACTGCATTTGTGTTGAGCCTTGCTTCTCTGACTGTACACAGCCAGGTGACACAGCATGCCATACCTTGTCCTGGTGAGTACCTGGACCTCCACAACCAGGTATGCCCTGACTCACAAAGCTGAGGCTCCTTTTCAGGTCTTGTACAGACAAGATGATGCGTGGCATGAAGGAGGTCCAGATGCAGGAAATGTCCCACCAGAAATTATCTTGGGCACAATTCCTGTGGCCCAGGTTTAGTACTTGTCTTTCTCAATCTATCTCTGCATCCCAGGGAGCTTTCAGAGCCATGACTTGACACAGTGCTACTTTTCATTGGTAGAGAAACCTCCATTAGTCTCAACAGTCAAATAAATCTTCCAGTCATCTTCCAGACCAATCTGATAAATTATATACTCCAAAAAATTGTTCATTTAATAATTCCAAAGAATAAACCCTTTTGTGTTTACTGGAATATATTTACTTCTCTCCAATGACAAATGTAGCAGCTATAAATTTTAAAAAAATATGGTAGTGTTTGTCCAACAAGTTGTGTGGCCTGGGACATAACTGTCCACACAGAAAATAAGTTTTTTTCCTATGATTTTTTTTTTTT